>VWZT01013711.1:701168-736549 GCA_013397055.1 Pachycephala philippinensis
AAAAAAAAAAAATCTCTTTATTTCATGTCCCAAGACGGGAAGAACAGGAGAATTTTTTGTACCTGTAAATGTCATAGAAATGGCAAAACTTTTTTCTTAGATTGTTCTTTAAAAATGAAAAAAACTAAAGGAGATTCATTCAAACAGATAACGTATATTAAATACCCATGGAAATCCAAAACAAATGCACTGCCTAAGCAAGATGAAAGACCAAGCATACTTCTGATGTTTTAATCTGAAAAATAAACAGTTCAGTATGTTGATAGGGCTTAATTATGTCCTTTCTTACTTAAATTACTTTCTATATTAAAACTGTAGATATTAAATTATGCTAAAGTAAAATATTCTTTATCATAATTTAAATTTATTTTGTACTTGTGAAACTTTTGTGAGGTTAGTTCATAAATCTACATCAAGCATTTTAATACAAAGAATGTTGACTTAAACTCATCATCTGCTTAATCAACAGTTTTAGTTTATTATCAGAAAGCATCAGTAACCTTGATGCACTTTATCTTAATTTATGCTTTCATCAAATAGAGAGAGAACTAAATAAGAAGTGATCGCATTAGAAATGCATTGGAAAATGTACACCAGGAAAGGAATTCAAGAATATTTGGCAGCAAATACTATCTTCATGCAACTAAACACTGGCAATATAGTAACGCATTCCTTATCAGAGCCTTCCTCTGTTGCAGGTCTTGAAACATGTATTCAATCTCAAATTATGACTATAATTCATATATCCTGGCAGTACCACTAGGTTATATTTGACTACCAAAGTCAGTACTATCGTTCTGAGGCATCTTTTCTTGAAGATACCCTTCCCAGATTCTTCCCTCAGTCCTTGTATACAGTGACTATGAGGCAGTTTTTGAAGTGTTCCACGTAAATCAGATGATCTTGAGGGCAAATTCAAGTTTATATTGGAATGTCTGAAGAAACACTCCTGTGCTAGCAGTGGGCAAGTGCTGAAGGCAAAATATGAGGGCTACCCTACTAGCATGCTCTCATGGAATAAAGAATTAATAAATGGGGTTTGTTTGTGGTTTTTCTTTTGCTTACACTTCTGGAAGGTTTGGAAGGGAAAACTGCAACAAGCATTCGCATAATGTCTTCTTAAAGATGCCTTCTTCATGGTTAAAAACATCCAAAGCACTGAATTAACTGTAAGAAGTGTGGGCTTTTTTCCCCCGCATAACAACACGGAACAGAAGCACAAGGGACCATTAGCTTACATGGTAACTTGTTTGTCTACTTTAAACCCACTATTCATCCTTATAAAATATTGAACATACCACAAACCCAGGGGATGTTATAACAAGCACCACAATGGTTTTCTGTTCTCGCTCAGACACGGTTGTGACAGGAGCAAATCCTGGGGCCATGAGTTGTATTTGAGGTCTCTCAGCCACTTTGCATGTTTTGAAAGCCAGTTCTTATAAGTATGGTTCAAAAACTCATGTACTTCAAACAAAACATTAAAAATGTACATAAGCACTGCATCCTCCATTGTCAGGAATACATCACGGAATGAGGTGGCAATTATTTCCAAGGAAATTATTTAAATAAATATATGCAGAAATGGTCTATTTTTTCAAAAGCATCAGACATCAAACAATTCTTCCAAGGCTGGACCTTTTCTAGAACTCTCAACATCTTTTCTGGCATTCTGTAGTTGGCTAGAATTCTACATCACTGATAATGTCCTTAGTTTTGTCTTTCTGCTTTCATTTTCCTTACTCTATTGGTATTTTCCTTTACCAGTTCCCCTGATGAAAAGCAAAGAGTCATTTACTACAGATAAAATTTTAAAAATCATTAAAATTATTGCAGAAAAAAAAAAGGTGTAATTCATGGAAGGATTAAACTAAAGGTAGGTGTACCAAAACTCAAAGTAGGAAGAAAGGTCAGATGACATTCTGGACTCAAAGAAGATAGAGAGTCAGATCTGATGTTTACTTTGAGTAAAACCAATTTTCCAGGCACAATTCAGCCAGAATTGGGTTTCTGAAGACTCATTTGATAAAACATCTTATTGGAGACCATAGGAGTTCCTACTCATGTAAGTGAAAATAGTTTGTAGGTAATATTAATTCATACTATCATTACATGGAGATAAATAATTAAATGTCTTCACGATCCTTCCACAAAGGCTGCTTATGCTTTTTATAGGACAAAAGCCAAATGAAGAATTAAGCCAAAAATAAGCAGTAGATTGCAATTTACCCATGTTCAAGCCTTACAGAATCCCAGCCAAGGGCTGGAAGAAACAAATGGAAACAAACATGTGGGCTGAAAATTGGATGTCCAGCTCTTTAAGAAGTCAGATACTTCTGTTTTGAAATTAAACTCAAGCCAAAAAGCTGATTATCCTCTGCTATGAAGTGAATCATATGGTCTCTTCACGCATTTGATATTTGCTTAAAGTAGTCTTTGCATTTACAGTACCTCTTACACTCTTGGCTATTGAACTCTGTGGCTTTGAACAGATTTTTAACTTTCTTGTGCCATTCCCAAAAGAATAAAGTATTGGTCTTGGTTTTTGTGTGTTGTACTTGATGAATGTGTTTTTCTCCATGTTATTATCTTTTGCACTGAGAACATTTTCAGTAAAAATCTTGTTTAGGAACCACATGAAACTGACACAAAGCATCTGCATTCCCAGATTTATTTGTCTTTTTGCAAAGTGAGTTTCTATTACCATGTATACCCTTTTAGAAGCTGCTGAAGTATAAAAGCTTTTACCATTTGGTGAGTAGCTATTTTGCATTACTACTTTATGGAGTCACATCATAATCCGTCAAACTCCCCTTTACAATTATTAGTGAATTCTAAATGACAGAGTTCATTCCTCAACACCTTGTATGACAGTGAAAAATAAGGTTTTTCATGTAAGTTCCTTGCAATATAGACTAATTGGCATACTAATTGACTTTTACTATAAGTTTATTGTTTATTGCATTTAGATTGTTAGCTGACATTCATTTTTCTACTAGAACACAGTAGATATTGTTTTTGTAAAGGCAAATATGCTTTAATTGTACTATACCAGTGAGATGTCTGGGTTTTCATTTTGAACAACCTGTGTACCTAAGACAATTTTCTTTCACGGGTTTTGTCTCCAGTAAAGAACAAATTGTATTTTAGCCTGGTATGTGATCAACAGAGTATATTGTCATTCATATACAGGTAAACAAATTAGTACAGACCAGATTTTGCACTTTCTGCTGAACGTCCAGTCTAACCTGAGCAAGCATTATTCAAGTGTCAGGAGCTTTTACCGTCCAAGTAATTTAAGTCATCATCATTAGTATGTGTGACTTACCATTAGTATGTGTGCTAATGTGTGTGTGTGTGGTTACAGTCCTTCAGATCGTGCTTACCAGGTTGCTTAGATTCAGTAAATACAAAAATGAGTTCAAGTAACATTTAGGATCTGTTCTAGGCCAAGAAACAGGAAAAAAGTATAAATCAAGTTTGCAGCAGTCCTTTGTAGACATGTGCAGACAAGAAAGAGACTTGATAGCATGACTTAGAAACATAGTCTTAGGTTTACATCTATATTTCTAGATTTTACAATGCTGACATAGATCACTGGCTGCATTTTATTAAAAGCAACTTAATAGTTGTGATTTATACATATACTATGCCAAGGGATCTAGTTGATGCATTCAAATTCCTATAAAAAGTAGCACAGATTTTTGTATGACATACTAAATTTCAGGATGTACTGCTGACCATTGCTGGGGCTCTATTTAGATTTTTCATCAAGAAAGACTTATATTTCTTTGACACCAACAATAAAATTAGTCTATTTCATTTAAAGCATGTTTTATTCTGTGGTGTACACAAATATTACATCATCTTTATTTTTAAAGACCTATTTTACAATAATGTTATTACCCATAATAAGTTTCATCCTGATAGCACTGACAGCACTGAAAATTGTCCTTTCTTCATGTACACAGGCAAGCAAAGTTAATTTTCTCATACTTGAGTCCAATTTTAGTGTCATACAGATAGGGACCACATTTATGCATATATGTCTAGATATCCAACACAGTAAATTACAGTGATTGCTATTATATAGTAATAGGGAGTAGGATTCTTGATTGTTCCAGAAACAAAAATGTCATCATTTCTTGTGAACAACATGTAGTTTTCACAAATGTTTTAACAACTTGTGGAGGATTTAAGCATGACGAAAGAAAACATAGATGTAACTTCAGAACATGACAAATTTAAAAAAAAGGATAACGTACCTGTTTAGATTTTGAATATTTAATCAAGAAACATTCATTCCAACTTGGGGACATATATCTTGCTATTCATTTTTTTTAAGCACTAACATTCAAAGTTTTTAAAATGGAAAAAGAGTCAGGGCATAGACGGACAGACTACTTATAGAAATGTTAAATGGAACCTCACTTCAAGAAATGATTGACATTGACAGAGAAATTTGATGCTCAGAACTAGACATTTTATCTTCTAGTTAAACCTGGGAAAGCAGCAGGCAAAGACAGAGTTGCCAAGGAAATACTGAAAACTAGTTATGATAAGACTCCCAATAAAATTCCCCAAATTTTCAGTGAAAGAAGGAACCAGAAGAAAACTCAGAACAATGTGTAAGTCTTACTGCATGGCTGCTGAGGTATTACATGTCTTGAGATGACAAAGTCCCCTGTAGTGTCACATTAAGCAGAATAAAAGCTATGACTGGAGAAACTACGAGAGAAGAAGAATAAAGATATGAACAGTTCATTCAATAAAACAAATCCTTAAGAAATGCCAAGATTTGCAAAGTCTGTGCAAAACAGAAGACAGAAATATGTCTGGCAAGTTTCAAGTATCTGCCACAACAAGCATGCTGTCATGTCTAGGCAGCTGGTAAAACAGGGAGCACCTTACTAAAAGAGATTTACCCTTTGAACTGTTTTAGAGGGAAGTTTAGTTTCATAAGTACTCCAGCTGGGAAGAGACATACACAGAAATCATTGCTGTAACAGGGCAGAAGGCCTTCCTCTGGGGTTGGGTTCAGTGGACTGTCTTTCAAAAAGACATTTTACATTACAGTGAAGTTTCTAAGATAAATCAACCTCTTAATTTAACTGAATAATCAATGAGTTGGGGTCACTTTTAAAACTGCACAGAGCAGAAAAAATCTTTTGCTCTCTGCTACTACAAATTAGAAAAAATGTTCGATCTTGTAATCAAAGATATGTAGATCTTCAAATATTCTGAAGACAATGAGTTATTATTATCAATAATTTTTTCTGTTCTTTCAAAAAGAAGAGCATCAGAGAAAAAATGGTTTAGTAAAACATGTATTTTTTACTATCCGCATACCAGAGGCACTCTCTTACCCTCTGCAGTTTGATGTTTTACTGCAAAAACCTTAATTCTTACCCCAGAATAAATAGTTTTCCCACCACAGTGTAGAATGGGGGCAGCCTGGCCTAGGAGGCAGGGTATGGAGTTGTGGAGGAGCAGAAAGATGCCAGCATGCAGCTCTTAGTTCTCCATGGTACATGACAGCTGCTGGGAGTCCCAGTGAGTGTGAGAGGCAGTGATAAACTGCACAGGTGAAGCACCTGCTGGCAGTGAAGGAACTGAAGAAAGCAGAGGGACAGCTGATGCATCTTGTCAGGTATCAATGAGGCAGACCTCGTGTGGAGGACAGCTGCAAGCAGGAGGTTACAGGCAAGGAAGTCCCACTGAGGGAGAAGCAGTGAGACCGGGAAGCACGAAGAGAGAGAGTGACTTCCCAAAGAGGAGAGAGGAAGAACTTCAAAGTCCTGGCAGACAAAGTTACAGAAGTGGGTGGATGGTGATCGAGTGGGAGGGCACAGGAAGAGATGAGAGTCAATTTCATGGGACTTTGGGGTACATGGCACACAGAGGCATCAGAAGGATTAAAATGAAAGCCAGAAATGCTGGATGGCAGGAAGGGAGTATAATATGGGTGAAGCTGGGATTCACGATGACTTTTTAGGACCAAGCGAAAATATTTGAACAGGAAGAAAAGATTGTCTCCCTTTCAGAAGAAAGGATGAGTTAAAAGGTTTGGAGGTCAGAGGGGATACAAGCAGATAGAGACAATTCTAAGGAAAGAAAGAATTTTGAATGTACAGAAAAGAGCAAGTGATGCATGAGGGACTTCTGAGAGTGGAATTCTTCAGGGCAAATGGGTAAGGCATAAGTGAGTGAAGAAAGGTGTTGATAGGGAAGATATATCTTGTCTCTCTTCAGATATCACAGACTACATAAATGTCTCTCTTCTGTAAGAAGAATAGAAAATTACCCATTGGCTTCAGTGAGGAAATCAATTCAGCTGTAAGGATGTGGAGTCTCAGTAAAATGTCAACCTAGGGAGCATGAAGAGGGATAGGTATTTGTCCAACAATTACATTCTATGTGGACATATTCTAAGTGCATGGAGGTAATTTGCTTAGGGAGAGTGGTGGGTGGGTGGAGGTGTGTGTGTAATTCACCAGTTGTCTGTGGCCCTAAAAAAATGAGAGCTGAATCCTCATGAGAGCTCATCCCTTCCAAATTTAACACCTTAATTACTCACTTAAACTGATTATTCCTTACAATGCTAGTTTGTCCCATTGCAGAGGTCTGTGTCAGGATTTAAAATTCACCTCTTAAAACTACGTTTTGATCTAACAAAATAGATCTTTTTAATGTTAATTAAAGTTTGCTATCTGAATCCTTAGAAAACCACTCAGATTTTATTCTCAACTTTCAGACCTGACTTATGCTTAAACTCACTGTGAAAAGTACTTCTGGTTGCCAGGCAAATACTCTTTCTAATTAATTAAACCTTAAATTTTCTCTTTTGTTATATAACTAGAGGAATATTTATTTAGCATAATACCCCACTTTGTCTGTAGGATATATGAATCATTGAGTATCAGCTGCAGAATAGTTCCACTGTGAGATACCATTCAGGAGTCTACTTGCCTTTATTAAACCTTCATTAAACTTTTACCATTCATCTTCTGATTTCTGCTATCACGTCAGCTTTGTGGACTAATTAATGGTTCCCCCTGCCTGGGACACTAATAAAAAACAAGAAGACATGGTATTTTTTTCCTTCTGTTTAGATCACACACATTTGCTTATGACAACAACAGAAATCCTTTGAGAACTGCTGTGTATTTTTGAAATTAATTCTTCCTCCAAACATAACACTTGAATGCTTTGTTGAGGTTTTTGGTGGGAATTCTAGTTTCCTCAAGCACAGGCTAGATTCCTGTAACTTCTGTGCACTTTCAGTGTGGAATATTTAAAAATTCTTGTCTTTGGATAATTTTTTTCCTATAATTTTTCATCTAGCTTGTACAATTTCCCTCATTAATCTCTTTAATCCTTCTCTTGCTATCTCTAATTTTAGATTTTTCTGTCTTTTTCACCCTTAACACCCTTAGCATTGAATGAACTTCTTACAGGCTTTATGGAGCACTCTATTGTCAGCTGAAAGACTTCTCTGAATTGCCAGGTACTGACAATTTCAAAAATTGGTTTTAAATTTATTTTTGCTGCCTTTATGTTTGCCCTCATTAGTCATAGCTCAGGATTTTCATGTTCTCTCTTTTGAGCTGCAATCTCCTCTCTGACATGCTCTGTCTCCGATTTCTGAATCATCTACATTGTTCTTAAATTGTTTTGCACTTTTGTCCTAATCATGCTTCTTAAAAAACCAATTACTTAGCCCGGACAAGTTCTGCTGTAGAGGTAACACACTTTTATAATATACTAAATTGATCACCTTTTGGATGTCATGTTTTAGTACCACACTCCTGAGTGGTTTACATAAACTGTATAAATGGTGTGCATGCTCTCATAAAGTTCACTTGACTGCCAGGTTAGTGATGGCAGCATTTTATTCATACCAGAATGTATCAGAGTTAGATACTCTAACAGAGTATCTAATTTTACTAAAAATACATACAAAATTGAATCAGTACAACTGTCTTCCGATTTTCATTGACCAGAATTGGTGAGCCATATGTCACAAATGTCTGTCCAGGCATTTTGTAATCTGCTCACATAACGTGATATATAAAAAAAGCATTTCAAATACCTGGCATACCTAGTCCAAAAGCATAAGGCTAAAGAAAATAATAATACTATATCTAGTATAAAATTACTTTCTCATTGGTCCCATTATGTTATTAATCCTTCTGGCTGATATTAATAGCATATTTTCTTCTTTATTGCCCTCTGTGCATTTCTTTATAGTCCACCTCAATGATATCCAGCTTTTATAACAAAAGTCTTGAATATGCCAGATTCAAAATGTCTGCTCTTAGTTTTCAGGGTACTGCCAACAAAATAATTTAACCTACACATTCATTTCACACTGCTGAGCCCTAGGTTTTCAGCTTCATTTGCAGTCACTCTTCTGTCTGAATACATCTCCTCAGTTCCACCATTTCATCATTTTCTTCTCCCTGTCCCACTTCATTTGTGCTCATTTCATGAGGCATAGCATATCTTGTAATGCAGTATATATTCTCTGCCCTGACTTGTTTTGTGGTAAGCATGCAAATGCACTGGTTCTGGTAAGGCTTCTTGATATCTTTCCTGAAGCTGTCATTGCAGTTGTGATCTGGTCAATTTATATTTGCAGAAATTAAAATGTTAAGGAATAAAAAACTACTAGGTATTTTGTAATTTAATTGAAACCAGTAATTTTACAGGCAAGTGATATGTTTCCATACTAACATAAACTCCTTTTATTTCCTTAACACAGGCAGTAATTTCTTACTAAAACGTATTTTGCAGTCATGATTGTTTTGGTATACAAAGACTTCTGTGTCACAAAGAGTATTTGTAGTAACTGTTTTGTAAACATCTATCAAATTGTATGTACTTAAGCACATTTGGATAAAAGTGCCCATTTTGTTTTTCATTGGTGGTAGGAAGAGGTGTGCATTTTCTTAATCTTGAGGATGAGTTCTTTGAAATCATGCTGGTGGGATTTAGGCTTATGGAGGGGCAATTATTACCAGTGTGCTGCCATTTGACCTAAGTATGGGGTTATGTACAGAAAAAAATACTTTTGATTCTCTCTTCCTTCAGTTTATATTTGAATTCTTCCATGTTATTTTTCCTTTTCTTTTAATAGCGCTTTTTTTCTACTTTTTTTTCCTAGACTCAGTTGCAACATACCAACCATCTTGCTTTGTGCCCAGATTCTGTTTCATTTCCTTGTCCCCTCTAAGTTACAAACTTCCAAACCCAGTTTTTAACAAACCTGGTACAATTTTTTTCTAAAGGTTTACTTGTCCCACAGGAATTTAGCTTTCATTTTCCTTTCTCTAATACACATTTCATACCTTGTCACTTCACTTCCATTAGGTCCTGTCATTTATATTATAATAAGTCATTCTTGAGTTAATCAACATTCCTACTTACAATGCTTATTAATGTGACACATTGTGGTGTTCCTTCTTCTGTGACCACTAAATTTTAAACTCCTCTCATACCTCTCCCTCTTTGAAAGTGATTTTTGTATTTTACTCTTTTTTTTTTCTTTTTCCCACCCTCAATGCCATTTTAATTTTCTTTATCTTGCATATCCTTGTCAAATAAGCTTAGTAACATACTACTGGTTTTCTATTTTTCTTTCTTTCTTTGGAAATAATTTTCGCAGTTGCCCAGAAGTTCATTTATCCTAATGACACCAATAATTATTTGTATGAAGGTAAAGCCTGTGGGACCCAGTCAGGTAAACTCCTATTATACTGAGTGCTGTGCAAACAAGTCTTTGCCAGAGGTCAAGAGAACATAAAGTTATAATTTCAGTTGCACATTTAATTTAAGAAAATATGCAACAAAGGATAACAACAAAGGGCAGGATAAGGCGAGTGAAGGACACGCCACACCAGGGCAATAGATACACTTTGTCCTGAACTCATTAATTTTCAACTCCTATCTGGGACATTCAGTTGAACCCAGTTACCCCAAGTGCCTGCAGTCCATAGAGAATCCAGCTGGAACGGAGCACCCTGGGAGCTATCAGCCTCCTCAGTAGGCTCCCAATGGCAACATGACTTGACTTCCTTCGACCCCTCAGAAGACCCAGAAATCCTGGAAATTTACACTCAGACTTGACCTAACTTGGTGTCTCAGTATAGGCAAATATGTCCATCAAACCCATATCAAAATTTCTTTCCTGTGGCTAGTACCCATTGCCATTTGTAAAGCCTCTTTGTCAGTATAGATTGAACAAATCTGACATGAAGATAGGAAACATCAGTTACTCAGTGCTCCCATACTCTTGACTGAGATACGCGGTGGGAAAAGTGGTGTTTGTCACGTTTTCCTTATCCTTACAACACACAATTGCATTCAAGTATCACTTTAGGCTTAGTTTTAGAGGCAAATTGTGGAGTTTTTTATCATTTCATGTGGCGTGTCATTGTCAGGATTATTGCTTAATACTGAGATGAAACATTTGCCTGAATTATCTTGTGAACGATCACAACTATGGAGTCTACCACCTAAAATAAATCTTCTCTTCATTTCTTCTACCAATGTCCTCCAAATACTGGCAGAATGTCCACATATCTTTTCTATGCTTCTGTATCTCAGTATACAAAAGATACTTACTTTGTGGTTACAATACTATATGCCTTTTTACCTTCTTCCTGGAGAAGTAACAAGAAATTTCTGTTTCAATTCCCACTCAATCTACATCTTTAAACCACACCAGTACACCGACTTGCAAACCCCATTAGCTAGGGAGTAAAATACCATGACCATACCTACTTAGTTCTTTCTTTATAGGTCAGTCCATCCACGTTACTGGTATCTTGTTACTTGTCTCTGAAATGCCAGCAACTTAGTGACATAATTTATATAATGCAGTGCTTATAAATAAATATCTTTGGGAGTTTAAAAAAAATCACAAAAGCTACAGTAGCATTTGCCGTATTACTGACATATACTGTAGATTTGTCTACTTGACTTGTATCTACAGGTTAAGTCTAGACTTGACAGTTACATTGCTATAATTTGGATGGTCTTGTGATTTAAAAGTAGTGTGCACGATATTCACTAATATATTCACTAATAATGTGAAGAAAAAAGTGTAGATGCACTTTACACAGAGGTTGCTTAACTCCATTCCTGTGTGGAATATTTATACTTTATGTAGCACCTGTAAGATCTTATATACTTTATATAGCATCTGTATGATCATGAGTGCTCAAAGAAGATTGAACAATTTTAAATATATGTCTTATTGTGGGAGAACTTGCTCTTTAAGATGAGCTTCTTTGATTCTTCTAGTCACTCAGACTTTTTCAACCCCAAAAACATTGAAGTTTTCCCTTCTAGCTAAATATTTGTGCTGCAGATAATTTTTTCCCTGACGTATATTAGCTTGCATTTTTCCCATGTTAAATCTTGTGGGCAATTAGCCAGCTTCTTTATTACTCCTCCTATAGCCCTTTAAACCTCCCTTTGTTAACGTGCTTTTTGAACTCTTCCTGCTAGAACCAAAGCAAAGTCTGGAACATAAATACACACAGCTATGTACATTTTAAATTCCTAAATGTACTTTTTTTCCCCCTGAAGACTGGGAATAGATTTGCTTTCTTCATAGCTTTACCCTGATGCAATATTTCTATAAAATTGCTTAATGTGAGTGAAGAGTCAGGCAACAAGGTCCTGATTTGAAGTCTGTTGTTGAAAAGGCCCTTATTGACTTCAGTAGGCTTGAGATTCAGCCATAAATCTGTAAGACCAAGTGATAGGGTCAATGGTTTAGTACTCTATAAAATTTCACTTAATAAATGAATGCAAAATTTCATCCAAAATGTCCCCATAAATTTATACCTCTCTTTCCTCATTCTTTAAATCAATATAAATGCAACACAAGGAATGTATCAGTGTCAAGATATCAATAGCTCTGCCACTGTTGTCTGTTGGTTTATATGATTTTCCCTTTAAAGCTAGGAATACAAATATCTCTATATTGTTCATTTTCTGTAACTATATAAATTCAAATTCAGAATTATTTTTCTGGTTTCATTTCAAATATAGCTTTAAAAAAAAAAAAAAAAACCAAAAAAAAAGAAACCACCCAAAGTCAAAATCCCTCACTGAGAGAAAAAGAATCTGTCTGCTAAATTTTAACCCAATGTGATGTGACTTAATGAACAACTGTGTTAGAAACCCAGAGAAAGGAAAGCTCTGTAACAGCAGCAATGACAGTGTTAATGGTGCCACTCTGTCATACAGAGCCTGCAGAGGGCATACAGGCCTTCTTCAGAAAGATACAGAAAGATGTTGATGGATCTCATAAAGATGACAGGTCGTTGCTATCCATTGTCTTGCAGAACAGATTAATAGATTCATTGGTTCTTACTAGACAAAACTGCTCACAGAAGATAGAATTTATCCTGAAAAGTTGCTGCATTCTGCTTGCTGCTACAAAATGCTCTTTGGCTTTCCATCTTTCAATTGTTGGCAGGTACTTAAATAAGAAACACAGAGAACCCATTTACAGTTATGGGTCTCTGTCCTCACTCATAATTATAGTTATTAAATAGATTTTAAAAGCTCATTTTGTCAAGAATAGAATTCTACATAGACTCTGGTGGCACAATTAATCACCCTCTAGATATGTCAGCATCATGATACAAGAGTTGGTAAATTTAGTACTATTTTTTTGTGTTGGATGGAGATATTTGGCGATATGCCTCAGATCATTAAAAAGTTGTCACTGTGGCACTCCAACCTTGACAGCCACAGATCAGCTCTGGAGCGAACTAGCAGAGCCAAAGGGAACCTGTAAAACCAAACTGATCTGCATCCTGTTATCCTGGATATTTTCACCTGATGCATTCTGATGCATTTGCTATAAAAAATAAAGGGAAAAGGAAGGAGAAAAATCTACTGCCTTTTACATCAGTGAAGCAAATAGAGCAGTAATTTGATGCTTACAGATATTGGTGAAAAGTTAGCGTTCGTGTGAGTATTCCCTTTGATGGGAGTGAGTGATGGCTCATCAAGGGCATGTTTAGGGGTTATAACCTGGCTCTACATCATCTTGGAACTGGTCTAACAAATGTTTCATCATAATTTATGTGTCCACTACCTTTCAAACGGCACGCAAAGGAACTGCAGAATCCAAAATGATGATAGCAAACATTCCTAGTTTATACCCTGCTGTTATAAAACAAATGTCAGAAGAATATATGTGGGCTCAAAAGTTAATGCTTTTTACAACCGTGATTTTGTATATGACTCATTCCAGAATGCTGGGAAATGGTCTGTGCTAACTCTCACACAGTATTACCAGTCTTGCAGTGTTATTTGAGATAATGCCTGAAGTAGGCTTGATTACTATGATTGCTTCTCATTCTTATTTGAGCTTTATCTCTATCTTCTTTCATTTAACAGCAGTATGTTTGCACGCTGGAGTCTGAAACTGTTTCACCATATAGTTTCTTTGATCTTTGACTATCAGGGACACTACTCTTGTCTTAAACCTCCTCTTTTCAAGTCCCACTGAGTCATGAAAAGAGATGCTCCTTGGTTAAAGAGAAGCCAAAACAGTGCCAGCTGTGTTTCATTGTCTTTCCCAAACTAAAAGAGAAACAAGCACATATTTGCAAAAATAAAACAGAAATCTGGTTGCTGGACTTTATTGCCTACACAAATGACATCCATGGACATCTTATGGGAAAGCTAGATCTTGTATTGACTACAGCAAATGGAAAGGTATTGTGACAAAACTACTACATCAAAAACTGTTGAGTCTATGGATTTTCTGGGGGGAAAAAAAAAAGAGCATTCATCTTAAATTCTCCTAAGGCTACTGGCAGGTGACTAGCTAAGTGGTTGTAAACCAGGGTGAAAAATGGATTCTGTGGAGGCAGAAGGTACTTTTGATGTACTTTGTCTCTCTTGAACAGTTCCGTTTTGATGCTTTTTGATTGCTTTGAGCAATTTTTAAATGCTGTTTCTGTTTTGGTGAGAGATCATGGTCAAACTATGGCCATGCATCAGTGAATTGGAATACCGTGTACAAAATTTATGAAGACAGAAGATTTTCAGACTGCCTTTTGCTATTATTCTTGTGGGTGGTGGGTGTGAAGAAAATAAGATGTCCTCATTCATGAGCGCTTGGGATAGAGTTAAGAGTATCACAGTTGTGTACCTGCATGTCTTCTATATTGAGATATATTTGCCTGCATATCCAATACAAAAACTGGAATGAGAGTATCCCTCTGATGCATAGCTGTATTTCAGTACTAAATTATGATAGTCTGCACTGAAGTGCCATAGATAGGGGGCAAATTAATAGTAATAAGATGTGTGTGTGGGGTAGAATTTCTATCTGAGATATTTGATGCCAGTTTAAGTTTTAGGTCAAGCAGGCCCCAGTATATACACACTCACTCTCCAATCTGCCAGTTCTGACCAGTGTGCGTTCTCCTCATCAAAACACGTAGTGCCATGGCTAGTCAGAGTTCTAGGATTACCATAGGCTAACCTTAGGCTTTAGTGCTATTTGTTTTTTACTCCCTGTGCTGCATTTTGCTCTCTGCCTTTAGAAAAAGTGAATATATGATAATCAGTTTGCTGTTTCAGAATTAGAGGGAAAAAAGGGAAGGGATGACTATATCTTGGGGCTTCTCTAGTTCCTTCTCTTACCCAGAAACACTAATCTTTCAAACAAATACAAAAAACTGATTTTCTAATAATGGAGGGTAGCACCTCTCAAAAGGTCTTACGCTGTCCAAAAAATATTCTTAGTCCAAATGTTTAAATTTAAAAAAGAAATGTAGAATCTCCTTCTTCCTGCACTCTAGCCTTCAAATTACTATACAATAGCTCAATTTCACATAAGTGTTTCAGGCAGTTTATAGGGATCTAAGTGCTCTTTGGCGTAGCTTGTCCATCAGCAGGCTACTTACTTCAGCCTCTCTAATTCAGGTTCAGGGAATGCAGAACAGCTCATTCTTCACATTTGTTCTGTTTCTTGCTCTTCAGTCTGGACCTGATATCTCTATAAGGTGTCAGCAGAGCTGTACTTTGTTAAATATCTGTTAGGGGAAGGCTTTTAGTGATCCCAGCTTGTCCATTACAACTCTTCTACCAGAAAATATTCCCCTTGGATCCACTTCTTATGGCATTCTCCCTCACCCGTTTTGGTTACAGCACGTCAGATAAGCGAGCCTTGCTATTTGAATAGTGTGAACCAATCTGGCTCATCTTCACAGAAAAACATTAGGGAGTGATTAAATGAGCAACAGAGTCAGGTGACAGGGGGCTGAGTTGAGGAGGAGGGAAGAGGAGGAATAATCTCTAGGAGAAGGTCGGTAGTGAGCTGCTGTGGCCACACTGGTTGCACTGGCATAGCTGGGGATGAACAGCTACAGCCATCCAGTCCTCAGAGGCTGCTGTGCTGAGGGCTGAGACAAAAAGTGTAGAATAGGTACAGGGGGATAGCAAAACGATTAACAGCATCCCTAGTTTTGATGCCAGGTAATTCAGGAAAAGCTCTATGCTTTTATTCAGGAAAAGCTACTATGCTTCAACTCAGCTGGCAAGAACATGCTGAGAGGGCTGGTGGTGCCTGCTGTGGAACCAGGCAGGGAGGCTTTAGCTTGTTGCCTGCAGTTCCACCTTGCCTCAGCTGCCTGCTCCTGGTGCTCTGGCAGAGGCTGCTGCTCACAGCACACCAGAGGGAAGGGCCTTTACACGTGTTACTGATGCACTTTGCGAAAAAAGGACATTTAAGCCCAATTGGTTGACTTTGCACTGAAGCATGTAAGAAATGCCTGCTGTTGCTGTTAGGAGGCTTGTATTCTCCTCTAGATATAAAAGAACAGGAGGTGACTTTTTAAATGTCCTGCTGGTTTTTGTTGGGGTTTTTTTCAGTGAGCAGCTGACTAAAGCTTGACCCATTTATTTCTAAACTGCTTCCCTGCCACCAGTGCAGTGGTGCAGCTCTTTGGTGCAGACAAAACCCAAACTGATCTTTAAGGCATTTAGTGCTGCACTTCAGAGAAGACTCTTTTTAGAAAGAACTGGATGGCAACAGGGATGCTGGCAGATTTGCTGATACCATGCAAAATATACTTTTGCAGAGGATGATGTGAAATGAAAACACTTGCTTAGAGAAGTTGTATTTCAGTCCTCTGTGTTTCCTAGTGCCAAAAGGTGAGCAAACATATTGCAGGCCTTTGCCTGGGTCTAATCCCAGGCAGGTGGAGACTCAGATGATTCTCTGGATGAGCCACAATATTCTTGCATCATGAACAAGGTATTGCAATGCCAGGAGTCTGGCTACAGTATGCCAGTGTTTGAGATTTCATTTTCTTTAAAGAGCGAATTAAAGGAAATATAAGCTCTTTCTTTCTCTCCATGTCTCTCCTCGTTCCAATATTTTTAAGAATAGAAAAAAAAATCAAAGCATTTCAACATCATTTCAATGTATTAAAATGTGACATTGAAAATATGTGACATTGAAAATATGTGACGTTTTGTCTCATTTTCTTCAAACTTTCCCTCTACCATATCTGTGCCCTCTTCTTAGTGTCCCCTTTGCTTCCTAATTTTTTTGTAATTCCATCTTTCTCTTTTCTCCCTTGCTTCCTTGCTTGTCTTTGACACATTACCTTTCTATCTTCCTTTTCCCTGCAATGTATGAAATTCTAGTTTTCTGCAAAATTTCTCATATTACAGGAGTACTATCTAAATGCAAATATTTAAGGAGGAAAAACAGAAGAAAAACTTAAGTACTTTCTCACCGAAGTGTCTATTCATTTGGCTTCTACATTAAGACAGTAGCAGCTAGCAAAACACCTAATAGTAAATCCTACTATAAATTTTTTTAATTACTGAATTTTGATCAAAAAGAATTTTTTCCTTTGTATATCCCTTATGAATTGTCTTTTTCTTATTGCTTAAGGGAATATATTTTAATATTCTATGTATTCAAAAAGTGTCCAATGAGACCACAGTAAAATACAAATCATGCGTCTGTGAAGCCTCACTCGATCAGTACGCTTGGAGTGCCAAAGCTCCCATTGTCTACTCCTCTACAGAGCCCTCTGTTCAGGAATTTATTTATATCACCTGCTTATGAAATGCATTCAAAACAAAAACATCATAATTAGGCCTTTATGCCAGAATTTCAAGATAATTAAAATTCAACTCTTCTCTATAATTTTAATCTAGCTAAAATCAGAGGTAATTGCAGAGCTGAAAGAGCTTTTTTTTTTTCTCCTAGGATCTGCTTTTGTTGAACCCTTTGATAATATCATGTGAGATGAGTTGATATAAAGAGATTTCCAATACAGGACTGGTAGTGACAGTGATAGGCACCTGGAATTACCTATGATAGATGGAAAGAGAGGTAGGATAAGCATTTTTAAATCAGCTTTTCTAGGAAATGAAATCTTTCACTCCTACGATCTCCAGAGTAGTTTAATTTAGTTTCCACTGGGCAACTCATCTATAACAGCACCCTTTACTTCACAGGCTGAGATTTAGGCAGGAAGCATTTTCATGGAAAGGAGTTTTTGCAGAACTCCTCTGACACCCCAGCCTGGCTGCCCTTAGCTCTAACTCCCTGCCAGCCCAGGCAATCACAACCCTCAGGGTTCAGAAGAGCACGTCTCCTGTAGCACCCTCCTGCCTTGCTGCCACACTTTATACCTAATTGTATGCCATTCCTCTTTGGGCAGATGCTCCTGAACAGCTTCCCAGGCTGCAGCAGTGCCACAGAACCATCTGTGCCAGCACAAATACCACACTACGCTAGGAAATGCACAACCTGACCCAAGGACTTTCTGCACTCTACCAATATATCCAGGCTCCAAAAGTCCAGTGGCTAAATTGGAGATTATTGTCTCTAAAGGGGCAAATCTTTCACATTTCACTCCAACTTTGACTAATGGACTTACTTGATTTTACAAGAGTACTTCACAGTGTTTCTGTTCTCATATTCCTGTGAGTTTGGAAAGTGTGATGGTCCTGTTCCAAAGATAATGATCCAAGGCAAAGTTGCACCATCTCAAAAACTGCACCTACCTTGGTAAAGTCATCTCTCTTGGCCAACGGTCCCTTGGCCACAGGCTAAGTGACAGACAGTACATTTCACATTGCTCTGGTTTAGCTCCCTCTAGAACAGGGACCCTGATTAGCCAATGATCCCATGAACCCTCTTGGTTGTAAGTGGTGGCCTTAATGCATACATCTTTTTTTGTCTCTGTTTTTCACTTAAAAGTGCCTAAACCTGAGAAGAGTCACAGCTCACTAGAGTGATGTTTCTGGCATGCCCCCAGTGTTTCTGTTCCCAGGCATTAGATTTATTGCCTTGGATATTCTACATGGATAAATTTGCAAGATTTTGTAAAAAGATATGAGGCAAACCCAGTACTTGTCTACATGGCCTGCACTGAACTGACACTTGAGGGAAGCTCTCTTACATTTCAGCCAAATTAGATCTTGAAGAAAAAATATTGAATTAGTCCTAAGGAATAATGCAAGGGCAAAATAACACATACAAGCAGTGTTGATGGTCAGTGGCCCAGGACCTGTGAGTGAACTGGAAAGCCAAGTTATTTGAAAGTGTACCTGCAATGCAGGTATTAAGACACTTTATTTCTATGATTCTCAATGGGAACCTAAATCCACATAAGGATATTGGTGTAACTTGTCTAAAGCAGTGGGCAAGTTAACCTACTCTTCATGTGAAAAATATGACTTAGAGTCACTACCTAGCTGAAAACCTGGGGTTTATGCTGGTACTCTATTTCATTGGAAATACTAGGTGAAAGATCACATTCAGAGTCCTGGTGTTTTGCATGATGATTTGCAATCCTAAAGCTGGCTAGAACTTGAGGGCTGTGCCAAAATATCCTCTGAGCACACTGCACCCACATGAAAGACTGAAAATATCTCACTTGCATTTCTGATGGACAACAAGCACTTGCTTCCTCTTTTTCTCTTCTCATTATGTCTATTTGAAATGGAGGCAGACCAGGACAAAGAAAGCAGCATCACACTGGAGTACTGCCTGCTGTCTTCCCAGACTGACATATTATGAGGAAGATCATCTTGGACTGTCAACTTGTGATGCTTAGACCCTCACTGAAATTGAAATTTGAGACCTTTTCTGAAAGAAGTATTCTCACAGAAAAGAAATTTTCTTCAATTGAAACAGGGAGACTGTGATGGAGTTAAGCAAATGCTTAGGGCAGTGGAGGAGAGAACAAACTAAGTCTAGTCCTACTTCACCAGTTAGTCACTCTAAGAATATATCATCAACACATGTACTTGAATTATGGTCACAAAGTGCTGCAGCAATTTGCCCGCTTATGGGTATTTTAATCTGTATTTTAAGCATATCCTAAATCAATAAAAAGTGGCTGAAAAAGTACATGCATAAGTGAAAAACCAAACATAACTGGGCTGGCCTCAGGATATCATTATTTATTGAAACATATTTTTCTTTTCCTTATGGTTTTAGAAACAAATGGCAGGTGCAAACAAAGAATAAAATTAGTCATCGTTAGTTCTGCAGAGTATTTTGAATCATGCAGCTGAGATCTGGATAAATAATTCAGATTTTACTCAGTAAATCTAAACCCAAAATCCATTTATAAACTGAGAATGCTTATTAATCTGTAGCTCTCAGGTTAACAGTTTGCGTCAATTACCCAAGTAGTCTTGCATAGCTGGTAACCACAATCCATGTTTCAGTTCTTTGGTACTACAGCAAAGGTGGGAATATACAATTTGTCTGTTTCATGCCAATCAACTTCTTCATTAGAATATTTGTGAAAATGACAAGCTGGGGGCTGAGTTGAGACGACTTTCCTTTTAAGGACAGCAAATTTTCAGAATTTGATATGTCTTTTCTGATAGCTGTGCTGCTGTTGAGGCTGACCAACACTTTCCCAAATGCTGCCTCATAATTCAGAATGTTTTCTACGTTTTGACACACTTCTATTTTAATTTTTGGCAAGTTCTCCGATTTTAGATCCACATAACACTTGGAGGTGTGGGGATTTAAGTGTACAGTCTCAGCTGAGTCAAGCTGATAGTCCCTGGGGACCACTGCGAGTGTCTAATACAGGTGTTTATGATTAGGGATGCACACCTTAATAGTGAAATGACATATTAGGGGTGGGACATGCTGTGCTGAGCTCAGCAGCTCTTTCCTCCTCTTTGTGATATATTCCTCCTTCAGAGGTGATGAGGGGATGGCATGAGGATATACAGAGGTCAGGTAGAGTAGACAAAGGGAGTGGATACACAGCCACACCCAAAGCTACTCATGATCCTCTCCACACAGGTTTGGTGAGGACCACAACTTCAGAGCAGGATGCTTGGTCCCTCTATCCCCTCTCAGCATTTGAAAGCCTCTCCTGTTTCCAGCTGCCTGCCCAGAGGCTTCCTCCAAGTCCTGATGCCTTGA
This sequence comes from Pachycephala philippinensis, assembly GCA_013397055.1. Classification (NCBI taxonomy): domain Eukaryota; kingdom Metazoa; phylum Chordata; class Aves; order Passeriformes; genus Pachycephala; species Pachycephala philippinensis. The sequence continues at coordinate 721,630 of VWZT01013711.1, forward strand.
CATAAATCGAGTTAAGCCTCATAGACAGGCTCCATTTGCTGATTTGCTGAGCTAGTTAAAGAAATCAAAATGAGTTGCTGAGCTGCTAAGAAAAAGTAAGCCAGTGAGAATGTAGCCCAATGACAGAACTGATCAGCTGTGTGCCATACACAATAAGTAGTAACTAATAATACTTGTGGTAACAAATAGATTGACATGCAAACAATTTGTCTTGGTAACTTCTGTATAACCTTTAATTTCTTTTTCAACATATCTTTTACCAGGAAATTTTCTCTTGGCTTTAAGACTTCAAGTGAGTGAAACTCCACCAATTGGCAAAGTATTTCACAGCCCAATAAGCCTTCTGGTTAAAGAAGCATGCACTAACTCTTTATATCCCTTTTGCTGCCAGTCATAATCAGCACCTCTGCATGACATTTTGAGCTCCATTTCTAAAGATCAGAAATAACATTTCTCCTTTGACTTATTTGTTGAACACAGTTAAGTCACCTGTTTATCTGAATATAGAAGATGGACTAAACTTCCTTAATGCCCTGCTAATTATTTTGTATTTCAGGTCTTTGAGTGCTTTTTGTTTCAAATCTTATTTAATGTATGAGTCTCTGTCTCAGCCTCTTTGTTCTCTCTGAAGTTTGGGCCCAGGTACCAAAGTACTCACAGTCACAAGATGAGTAAGGAATGATACATTCAGTAACAATAGTACTTCCTATTACAAGCTGCTTTTACTCTGCTCATCTACCCAAAGGCCACATTCTTAGGTGCTAACAGCTTGCCTCATCAGTTTTAGATTTACCATCAAACCATTACTTGGAAATTCCACCATTAAAGGTACAGTACTACCTGCAGATAATTGATAAATACACAGAAGAACACCAGAACGAATATGGAAATGGTCTTTAAACATGTGAGTATAAATATTTGGATATTCAAAGAGGTTCTGGGTGTTTTGGGGAATAATAGACCAGGAAGTCTTATGAGTGAACACTATGAATTAGTTGAAATAATAATTTAAAACAAAGTAGCAAAACACTTGGGAGACCATGGCCAAATAGGGGCCAATCAGCACAGTTCCTGTAGAGGGAAATATTGTTGTGCTAATCTCCTAGAACTCCTTGAATATGTTAATAAAGAAGAGCAGCTGGCATAATTTATTCTAACCTCTCTGGGCCACTGACAAAATTCTTTGCAAGAAGCTATGAAGGAAGCTAAGTAGTGATGGATCAAGAAGTGGTGGAGGAAAAGGAGGTGAAGGGCAGGATTAAATGGTCAATTTCATCATGTCAAAGGATAACAGCAGTGGCCCCCAAGGTTCCTGCTCATCCACTTATTTATTAATCATCTAGGAAGCGGGAATTGCTGTGAGGCAGCAAAATTTGCAAGGGATAAAAAATAGTTCAACGTAAGTTCAGAGATGTTTGTGTGCAAGTTCTGAAACAAACAGAACTGTGTGACCTACTCACTCTGACAAATGAATTATCAACAAAAGCAAAGTAAGGTATACCAGGTGGAAAAAATATGAATTACTCAACACCTCACGGAGCTCTAAATTAGCGTACCAACTTTAGAAAGGGACCTAGTTATCCTTGTAAATTACTTCAGTAAAGACTTCTGCTTAATGTGCAGCTGTACAAGATAAGCAAACATATTAAGATGCATAAAGAATGAGAACTAATAGAGAAAGGATTAAACTGCCAGTGCTATAGTCTGATCTGAAATACTGTGTGCAGTACCAGTGACTCCATCTTATAAACAATAATGCTGATTTAGAGAGGGTTCAGTGAAGGACAATGGGAATGATCAAGAGCATTAAAAAGTGCTCTTATGAAAAAAGATGGAAGTCACTGGGGCTGTTGACCATGAAAAAATGGATGTCAAATTTACAAACTGTAATGAAGGCTAAAGTGAATGTATGTCTTATAAAACACGCACACAAAGGGAGAGACAAAGCAATTAGAAAGAGGAAAATGGAAAAAGGATACACTGTTTCATATAATTTGCAGTAAGAATCTGAAAATGAGGAAATCTTTGGGGATAAGAATTGAAGTGGATTCATAAAGAGAATGCTAGCCAGGCATAGTGGTACCCAGAATTTTCAGGGGTAACAACTGATAGAAACAGCCTTTATTTCGGACAGACTCAGTTAGGGAGGGCTAATGTGTCACAAATTTTCAGACATCCCTATCCTTAGGTTTCTCTGAGCACCTCCCTCATAATCATCCTAGAGTCCTGGAGAATACAATGTATCAAGTAACACTGATTCCAGATGACTGCTGAAATTCTGTGCCTTTATAAAGGCACATAAATAAATGCCTTTATTTTATATCAGATCACACTTGCAATTCCTAACTGTGCTTTTTGCTTTAGGAGATTTTTAACCTACTTCATTAGTTTCTTACACTGATCTGTACTGAGTCAGTCTGTACTGTACAGCGCTATTTTCAAAATTTGTAATGTAACATAAATGTGAAATTAATCACAGAAATCTAAGTATATTATGTCAACATTTCATCACCCAGACTTAGCGGATCTTATGAAAAAATGTTTTGTGCCGTGCATTGGTGGCTCTGTTTTCCATAAGACCACATTAACTGGCGTTATTTATGCTAAAATCTGAACTTTTTTCTGATTGTGTCCCATCCAAGCCCTTCCATGGTTTTAAGAGAAGCTGATATTAGACTAGGTAGCTTTTAGCTCCTCATACCATCTCATTTCACTCTTTTTAAAACAGCAGCACTCTTCAGTAGTCCTGTGGAACTTTTACCCCAGAAATCAAGATATGTTCAAAATCAAGATTAATATTCAGAGAGCTCCTAAACCAATTCTTTTAATACTACTGGGTGCAAGTTATTGGGCACAGTAGATTCTAAAATGCTTAATGGTTTTTGTTTCACATCCTCCCCAGTTACTAATAGAATAGAAAGTACTTAATTAATCACTGTAAGAGATGAATACATCATGCTAATGATGAATACTTCTGTTTTTCCTGCATAGTGATTGACAATTTTGCAATCCTGGTCAAGTTCTGGATCTGTGCCATTTGAAGGATTTCATTTGTTTCTGATTTGGTTAAAATATTCCTTCTCCCTCCCATCAGTAATAAATTCTTTTTATATGCCTTTTAACTTTCCTTGTTAATTGCCTGCTTTTTCTGACTGCTAACTTGGGCCCACAGTGAGGAGCTTCCCTGTGTTCTCCATCTTCTGCATGTGCTACTGGTCTTGTGGCAGCTGCTTTCATCTTTCACCAAGAGTTCTGTAGTCTTCTGGCTACATCAAGGGAAACAAGTAGAGTGATACAACTGGAGCAGACCTATGAGAAGAAGCAGCAGGCACCGAGTATCTGGCATTCATTTCTCAGGTGTCCTTCCTTAGGACTGCTTCCAGCCAGGACTCCTGGACAGAACAGGACACAGGTAGGTTTGGTGAATGGGAATCATCAAAAGGTTCATTCCAGGAGCTCATTAGTGACATGGGTTGATACACTAATGCAGACAACCTGGTAATAAATAAAATCCTTACTGATTTTTGCAGGATCAGCCTGGCTCTCTGTGTTGGGTCTGGCCTAGATGGAGCTCACTCTCCCACAGCAGCCCTCACAGTGCTGTGCCGTGCATTGGTGGCTGGAAAGGTGTTGATAGGACACCAGTGCTCTGGGCACTGCTGAGCAGGCACAGCAGCAGCGCTGTCTCCCAGCATTGCCCCCATCAGTAGGTTAGTGGTGGGCAAGATCCTGAGAGGGGACCCAACCAGGCCAGCTGACCCAACTTTACCAAAGGGATATTCCATAGCATATGGCATCAACTCATATATAAAAACTAAAGGAGGGAGGAGGAAAGGGGGGCATTCATTATTTACAATATTTGCCTTCCAGAGCAAACACTACACGTGCTGAAACCCTGCTTCCTGGGAAGTGGCTCAATGTTGCTCGCTGATGGGAAGGAGAAAAATATTTTTTTTTTCTCTTCACTTGTGTGCACTCAACTTTTTCTTTTCCTTTAGCAAATTGCCTTATCTCAACCTATGAGTCATTTTCCATCTTGTTTTTTCTCCCCTGGCCAGCTGGGAAGGGGTAGGGGATAAGGTGTCTTGGGGGGACATATGGCATCCAATGAAGGTCAACCCACCACACTCTGCTTTATCAATTAACCATAAAAAGTTAGACAATTTATCTTTTTTTTTCTAGTTGCACATATGGTGAAGATACCTTATTATTTCTTCTCAGGAAACATGTTTGTTCTTGCAGAATGAACCAATGAACCACCACTTTTTTTACTACTGAATCCAACAGAAAACAAAAGTATGTGCTGAAATAAAGGCACAAGAGTATGGCCAAAGGTAATCTGCGGGAAAAATATACTACACTCTCAAAATTGCAGTTTGGGGGTTTTATTTTTAATTAAGAAGCCTGAGAGGTATCAAAAGGATCTAAGTGCAGGAAAAGTTTTAAGAGGTTATAATAAGCAGCTTTTGAGTTAGAGGTAGCAAAATATTAAATAAGTAAATTTTCAATCATGGTAATTTTTAATTGACCTCTAAATTAAAAATAGTTTGATTATACACTGTTTGAAGAAAATTAATTATCCTTCTTTTCCTTCAAAGTATGGAAATTTTAAGGCCAAACCAATTTCTAAGCCAAAGTTAAAGAAGGGCAAATATAGGACTTTAAAAGCTAGGTGCAACCTTAACAATTGGGAGAATACTGCTGTTCCATAATAAAGAGAAAGTAGACGTGACAAAACTTCCTGAGACAGCTACAGATTTGATAATGAGAGGGGTGAACCAAAACTTTTAAAAATCCAGCACTTACAGAGTTTAGCTGAAACTCCCTTGATGTGTGGTATTGAGTAGTCTGAAATGGGACTAGTACAGGGAACTGCTCCTGGGATGTGCTGTGTCTCCTGAGGAAACTGCAACGTGCTGGTGTTAGCTGGGAAAACATGTACTCCAAAATGGGGCACTGAATTTCCTCCTCTCTGAGACATTACTCTGTAAGTAGAACAGAAAACTGAATGTTTTCTGTTACTATAAATTCAGCAATGCAAAGCTTGTTTCACACATGGAACCACTACCTCTCAGTCCAGCACCTTAACTTCTTCTGTCAGGTGGTGGGGGACCTGTAAGATAAAGATAAGATGATGAAGATTCAGTCAAGGTGAAATAGCATGTTACAGCTTAACTCAGACTTCCCTGATACCATCAGGGCTGAACTTAACTGTTGGTTGCATTTTACTTTCTGGATGTAGTGATGAAATACAGTCATTGAATTACCTTGAGTCACCCAGTTGCTGGGCAGTTCAGGTTTCTATAAAACGTGATTATATAGCTGAAATACTGGAGAAAGTAATATATCAGCAACAGAACTGGGTGCATAATAATTCATTTGTGATGAGGGGCCTTTTGCTTCATTTTCTATTTGTAATTTTCACATGCAGTTATCAGATATTTTTTGTTAAATAATTTCTATAAATATTTTTCATATGCAGGTTGTTGGATGGCAGTTTAATCAAAGTATCTGATATTAGAAATTCGGAAGGGACTTTTGCTATTGGACATAACAGTCATGTGGTTTTTTCCTAATTGGTTGAGGATATCTCTCAGAATCTGCCTGCTAGTAAAAATAATAATAATTACAAATGCAAAGTCATCACTGCATTGATCATTCATGCCAATAAACCAATATGCTGGAATATTTGTGGAAAGCAAACACAAAAAGGATGTGAATAGTTAATTACAGCTCATTCATTTGAGCAACTATTTGCAAAAAATGCTTGGGAATGTTCCACAAACAGTAGCCACTGTTATCTTCTTCCCTCTCCTGTCTTTGAGCCTCTTTGTCTGTTGAAGGACAAATGCTGGCATTCAGTTGTCTTTTCAGGACTCATCAAAAAACCATGTGAAAACTCAGGTAATAATATTTAAACAGAAATATAAAATAATTAAATAGAAATCCACTGTAGAGTAAAGAATGGTTTGCACTGCCCGGTATATACTATCTGCTTGTTAAACAATATTTTAAATGAATGTAATATATATATTAGCTAATTTTACAAGATACAGATATTCAACTCTGGATAGATCTTCCCCAAATCCCTGGTGACTCCTTATATGAATCACAAAAATTAAAGTGTGATTTATAGCAACTGTCTCATAGTTTGGAATTCCTAGCGGAAGACATATATCCCTTTATTTCAATGCATAGATACATGGCTTCTCTGATCCTTTTTACAGATGATTTCCAGTTAGCACATGGCCTAATTCAGAGAGTTATCCACTCTGCTTCAGTCATTAAAGTAGAATTGGAAGAAAAACTACTTGATCTCCATCCATACCCAAACGCTTCTGCCTCGCCAGCAAGAATTCACTGATTCCTCTGGATAACTATATTATAGACCTGACTACATTGGGCATCAAAAAAGCTGAAGATACAATCTGCATGACATTTACATACATTTGCATACATTTGCCTGGCCAGAAAATATAGCTATTCAGATTTTCACATTATAAGAGAGCTAATGGAAGTATTCTCTGTTCCTTTGGTGTGCCTTTAGCTTTTTTTTTCTTTTCAGGCATCTGTTTTACTCACAAACTTTCTAAGTCGTCCCTGTGTCCCAGCTTTGCTTTTGCTCAACCATCTTCAGAGATGAGGTTTTTTCAATTTTTGTCCTTACCCTGATTTTACCAACTCCACACAACTTTTTCATCCCAGCAGTATTCTTTAAAAACGTCTTACTTCACCATTATTAATCTATTTGAAGAATTTGCACTGTTAGCTTGTGGTAGACTCACTCAACTTCGTCCTTCACAATCCTAGATCTCCTCTCCAGTTCTCCCTCCACAGCTTCTTATGTGTTTTATCACCACTGTGAAAGCAGAACAGAGGAGCAGAACAGAACAGGAGAACAAGATTGGTGCTGCAGTCCCTGGACTTAGGTTGGTTCCATTAGATAATTTCAGCAGCTTTTCCGTTTTCCATCAGGCCAACACAGCCATCACAAACTGTGTGTGCAGTGACATTCAGCTGCCATCCCAGGTTTCCTGGACTGAGCACAAAAGCTACAGAACTTACCAGAGATTTGCTGGAGAATGGAGATAGAGTTTCCATGTCTATGTAGTCAAATTAATTTTGTGCACTTTTCACCTCTTAAATTTCCTAGTTACATTCTGGTCAGATGAAGAGATTGCTACAAGAGAACCAACCATGAGGACTAGCATATTAGAGGGGAAAAAACAGGGAAAGGTTTCGTCTTAAAAGCTAGGAAAAACCCCCTCAGGATTTAGATATCTGAAGTCTATGCTAAAATCAGGAGAAAGTTGTTAATAGGTAACTGTGATTACTGTAACCCTCATAGGAACAGAAAGGGAAAAATCAACCTCTGAGCCCTTTTCCTTGGACTCAAAAATCACACTGGATAAGATTCATGATTTCTGGGCGTCCGTACCACAGTTAGAGGTGTGCTCTGAGTTAGGCCAAGAGCAGCAATATTCTTTAAGGGAATCTGTTTTCTTAGTCAGACTTTCAGCTGAGTCTAACTGCCAAAGCTAATCATGTTGTTTTTCCCCTAGAGCCCTGATTCAGTCAATTCAGGGGCAAAGATTTTGTATAGAATTTCTTCCCCAATTAGAGATTTCCAGAGACTGGTTTCAAGTGGCTAATGAGAATGTACAGGGATTATAAACACACTTTCTTCTGGGTATTTTGGGTATGATTAATCCTGTTTCCTGACTTCAGAGCACTAATATGTATATAATGAATTCTTTCTACTGTTGTCCTCATTTTCTTTAGATTTCAGGTATGAAGAAAGGGGTAAAAAATGGAGTTGATTAGAACTACATTTGGCATTAAACAATTGGGTTGGAGTTAGGAAAATGGTTTTGAAAGGATTTTTCTACCACTGTTCACAAACTACTTGAACTTACAAAATAGCCAATGAAGGCTTAAGAACCTTGTGGCAAATTCTCTGCTGAAAGCAGCTTTATGTATTCCATTTCTCACACTGTTACCAAAAGCGAATGTATGTATTCTTGCATTAACAGTTTAAAGGCAGACCGAAGCACAGCTGCAGGAGAAGCAGTTATCAAAGTTATGGTTAAGTAGCTCATTGCTGCTAGCTCTGCAAAAAGATTGTGCCTAGTGTTTGTTCTGTTTTCATTTTAAAAGTATTTCTTAATGAATTTAGTGAAATCTAACCAAAGAATCCCACATAATCCTTATCTAAAGAAATCAAACCCTGTAAGCTCGTTGTTATTGGGAGACCAGAACCTCTGAGGGAAAAAATTACTGTGAAATAACTGAACAGTTATTTGATAACGTGATGGGTTAGCCAGGTCAACAGAAGTACTGGAGGAGTGCCATATATTCTGCTACTAGTGAATGTATCACCAAAGCATGTATCTGTCTAGGAAAGGATTAAGAAATAGATTTTAAGTGCCTGTATACAGGCACTTCCTCCTTTTGGATGACAGGCTTTCTTAAGGATAATGTGGGAAGAAGTCTGTAGGATTTTAAAAAGATATTTTCCTTTGAGGAAATTCCTTGCAATCCTTGCCTGTCTTATTTTAGCTTTGGGGGAAAAATCCCCCAAACAAACAAACAAACAAACAAATCAATTTTTTGTTTGTATGGATATACTCTCTATTGAGAAAAAACCTGAGAAGGTTTTCTGCTATTTATTCTACCTAATCTTTTTTTCCACCGAGCTATAACATCAGTTGGTATCTTCTCCCAGTCTCTAGTCAGGACTAAGTGAAGGAGAAAGAGGTTGTAAAATGCCTTGGTAGCTATAGCTGTTAACTTTTGTTCAATGTAACTGCGTTAGTAGATCTAAGACTTCAAGAACAACTGTTCTGTTTGTGTGCACATATGCTTCTATTTTTCTCTGTATACTCAATACTACAATTATGAGCCTTGATTACTTTAAAAACTGAAACGGAATCCATGGATCTACTCCAATTTTTCTAAGTCTCAAACTGTCAGCCAGTGCTTAAATTGCAAATTCTATCTGACAAATGCCCATTTATGAAACACATTACAGCATGGTTCACATCCACCTTCAGGGAAACAGAATGAAAGAATCTAACTGATTGCAGAGGTTAATTTGGTCCATATACTTTGTCAATAGCAGGTCTGAGGAAAATTAGCAGCAATAATTACAATACTGGTGTAAGTCATGAATCTTATTAGTGTGATTTTTAGCAATTTAAGGACTGAAGGGTCATGTATGTCAGGACTTCAGTAATATCCTTGGCTTTTAATAAATGTCAAAAATAGAATTTAGTATGTTTTTTGCATGCAAGCTTAATCACTATCCAAGAACGCAGAATACGCAATGATCATTTTCAAGACAGTGTTACAAAATTCAGATTCAAGCCAAATTGGATGTGGATACTACTAGACTGTATTTTTATAAAAGGAAATATGGGCTGATTTTCTCTACTACATCAATCAGAAGTAATTTTCCTTTTTTTTCCTTTTGAATGTCTGTGTATGTATACTAGCTCTGTCTGAGATGGAGTTAATTTTCTCCAGAGCCGCCCTCATAGCTCTGTGCTGTGCACTGTTATCTAGAAAGGTGTTGGTAACACACTGGTGTGTTGGGTTCTGCTGAGCAGTGCTCCCACAGTATCAGTGCTGTCTCTCCAACATTTCCTTCCTCACCAGAAGGCTGGGGGTGGGCAAGATCTTGGGAGGGGACATAGCCAGGACAGCTGACCCACAGGGACCAAAGGGATATTCCATAACAAATGGCATCTGCTCAGATAGAAAATCTAAGAGAAGGGAGGAGGAAGAAGGGCATTTGTTATCATGACATTTTTCTTCTAGAACCACCATTAAATGTACTGAAGCCCTGCTTCCCAGGAAGTATCTGGACATCAGTTGCTTATGGGAAGCAGAGAATAAATCCTTTGCTTCTGCACATACACTTAGCTTTTGTTGTATTAAACTCCACCATGAGGTGGAGACATTTTGTCCTGCCCCACCCTGCTGAGGAGGGGAGTGATAGAGCAGCTTGGTGGGCACCCGGCATCCAGCCACGATCATCCACCACAATGTGCTACCAAGGTACTAGGGTTGCTGTTTCTCATACAGCCCCATAGACAAGAGGGTTCATTTTCATTATACCATAACGTGCAAGTAAAAGGTCATTCAGCTACCGAAGGATCTATTGCAAAACTGATATGTCAGAACACAAGCTGTCCAGCAAGTCCGTGAGTGTATTTCTGAGAAAATTTTCTACGTGAAAAAATATAAAAATCATGGGAGGGATAGACTTACCAACAGAGAACTGAGATAAGCATTAGCATGGAATGGTAGAGTTTTAAATGCTTGGGATGGGATAGCACGAATAAAGCCAACAGATTTCAAAAAAGACACTAGTGCGGTACTAGTGATACAGAGAATGAAGCTCAAGGAGAACCAGCAGATGCTTCAGACATAATATTACAGGACAAGCACAGAAGAAAGCTAGTAAGGGCACTAGGACATAAATTTGACTGGAATATAAATTTGAACGTGAGATTTCAAATCAAATATACAGAAGAATTTACTTAGAAAGTAAGTGTAAGCACAGAAGTGCAGCAGAAATTTTGGGCCAAAAATGAGAAAAGCATGGAAACAAACTGAAATGCACGTAATAAGGAACATTCTACTCCCCAGCAGCAAGCAATAGGACAAGAGGAAATGGCCTCAAATTGCACTGTGGGAAGTTTAGATTGGATATTAGGCAAAACTTCTTCACTTAAAAGGGCTCTCAAGCACTGGAACGGGCTGCACGGGGAAGTGGTAGAGTGACTATCCCTAGAGATATTTAAAAGATGTGTAGGTGTAGCACTTAGGGACATGATTTGGTGGTGGAATTGGCAGTGCTGGGTGAATGGTTTGACTAGATGATCTTAGAGGCCTTTTCCAACCTAAACAATTCTATGATTCTGTGGTATAAGAAGATAGGATTCATTAAAGATGTGAGTATTCAGAGGCAAACCAGGTAAAAAAATAGTCTCCTATTGAGTGTAATAGAAAAGCTACTTATTGGACATACCAAGAAGTCTGAACACAGTTTTTCAGCTTCTAAGGCAGTCCTACCTATTTCCAGTGATAAGGGTATTCACAGGATCTACATAAGATGGGTATTTTTGAGGAAATGTCAATAGCTTATTGGCATATTAGCGTCATTACACTTCCACAAGGTTGGTTCTCAGTCCAACATCACTCAACATTTCTATTACAAGTGTCTAGAAGTATAGAAAAATTATTATATTGGTATGGCACCACGTGGGGAAGGACTTCCAGCATACTGATGTCTTGTTTAGAATCCAAAATAGATTAGACCTGAGTTGAATAGTACAGAAATGTTCTAAAATAAATTGTTTTAATAAATGAAATATTCTAGATAAATGTGAAACTTTTTATGAACCCACGTTTCATAAAATCAGTGTGTTGGAGCTGCCAGCACTGTAAGTTCTCATGAACAGGTTGAACAAAACAACAGACAGGTACCACTGATCCTCCCAATCAGTTGCAAAAAACACTCATGAAATCTTTTTCAGGTATGTAATTTGTTTCAGTACCAACAGCAGATTTATGAAGACATGAATGGAATAAAGATGCTGAGATCCTCTACTCAGTGTCATCAGAATCCTTACAGGCTTTAAAGAGTTCTGCTAAATATAATAAACGACTTTAACTTTTCCGAAATCAGTCCTTCAGGCACAAATGGTTCATTAGTATACTAGCATTTACCTTCATCAGATATCTATGGAGCCTGCCTCATGCTCACAGCAGGACCCCTGCCTTTCTTCTACCCTTCCAGGATTTCTATCTGTTAGAGGATAAGAAAATAGATTTATTTTTATTCTGAGTTTCAAGCTTCTATTTTACTGGCTTCTCTAGTTTACTTTTTCAATTTATAGAGGAATTTGCTGCTTCTAAACACACAAACAACTCTATTGTAGACATATAGGACTAAAATTTACATGTGTACCTGTGATGGTATGTGTGATGCCTAACATTGGCTTTGATTTGTCCACAAAAGACAGATTTCCTAGTTTCATTTTCACATACAAGATTGACAATAATACCCTGCCCTACCCATAACTTCCATATTCCTACAACTGTAAGTTTTATTTAGTGTTACACTTGGATTTCTTCTTGTTTTTCTTTTTTAAATACATCATCTCTTTGACTACACACTGAAGTCAAATCTTCCCAACTAATGTTCTCTCACATGTGGTTATGATATATAATATAATACTTTTATGGTATACAAACCCTAAATTTTGGCTCTTGACTTTGCATATCTCTTGCATTCCCTTAGTCTTACAGGATTTGGGCTTATCCAATTTACACCTGCCCTTCTAGGATTTGTATTTCTTTTATTTCCTGATACAGATATGATGTTATCTCTAATTTGATCTTGGACTGATGTCGGATCTTTTCTCAACATCTGTAGAATATATCTACAGTCGCTACAGTTCAGAGCTATCTCTTATAGATAAGACATTGAATTCTTTTGCTCTGTGATTTAACTGGACTTAGAAGTGTTTCAATAACTACTAATATTAAGCTTTAGTGTGTTTTCTTGAAACGAAAAGCATTCCTTGGAGAGACAATCCCTTTTATGTGTATAAAACCAGAACGAAGTGGTTTTCAGATATTTGGTGCAGTTGTGGGAATTACAGAAGCAAAAATGGAGACAATGAATCATCTGGCTCAAATCCATGATGTAACCAGTGTCAGACAAACATATTTTAAACCTGCTCTTTTTCTATTTATTTCTATTTTTCTTCCAAATAATATGGTTTGCCTCAAACGTACAGATCTTCATTTAGAGGGTTTCCTATCAGAGACCTGCACCTGTACTGGGAAGTCACTCTGCACTAAAATTTTATGTGAGTATTAATGCTCTGGTTTGGAAGGTGCTACCGCAGGAACAAAAGTTATTTGGAAATACCTGTAGTAAGAAGAAATGAGATAAAAGAAGGAAAGATAGGAAAGAGAAGGAAGGAAGGAAGGAAGGAAGACAGGAAGGAAGGAAGGAAGGAAGGAAGGAAGGATCCAAGGATCCAAGGATCCAAGGATCCAAGGATCCGCTGACAGTATAGGGTTGCTGTTATGAAGTATCCTGCCAATGACACTGCCATTTAGATTTGTCAAGATACTTGTTAACATATCATACCATGACATCTTAAAAGGCATCATTACAGTTTATCGTGTTGTGATTTGTAGAAAAATAGTATGTGACAGTCGTTTCAGTGGAGACCATCATGACCTTAGTGTCAATGGGAAAATCACAGACCATTCATGTGTATATTCTCTGGCAGAAACAAAACTTAAGGACAAAATCAAATGGAGAAATATAAATGGTTAAGTGGACTAATACATAAACCTGCATTTAGATTTGAATTTTTTGTAACACCCTCCTTCTTAGAACACACTTTCACCTCTGTGTGTGTTTATGTGCGTGCTTGTGTGTGTGTGTGTGTATGTTCTCAAACATTTGGGATAGACACAGCAAAATGATCACTGAAATCTGGGTTGAACCAGACCTATTAGATCACTAAATTTATGCCATTCCCCTGTTAAGATATTTACTCATCTGTTTGTCAAACCACATGCCTTTCTGTATTCATGTCACTTCAGAATTCCCATTTTTTTAATTACACATTCATTGTCTTGCAACCCCAAAGTTTTCTGTGGCTAATTTGACAAATAACTGGCTTTAGTATTGTCTTCTTCCAGTTTTTCCTCCTTCAGAAGGTTCCTGTGTATAGAACCAGCTATGACATATGCTGTTGCTCCTGAAGAGGTGCTCCAGTAACGTGTATCTACTGGACACATTTGGGAGTAAATGCACTATTAACAGATCATTTTGAGTTTACAATAGTCTATAAAAATTAAGCATTCTACAGGCTTCAGATGCCTCCAGTTTCACTGTGTCCTGCTCTGAGTTCAATGGAGGGAAATAAAATTTTGTTCACAAACTGCATGTTACAAGGCTGAAGCAGACAGTTTAATGAGCATTGAATGCCTTTATTTTGTGTTTTCTGGAACACTAGGCTGGCTTTAGTACCAGCTCTTAGGGGATAATTTGTTACACATAAGTTTTGTCGTAAGAATAGATTCACTGCCTTTTTTCATCACAGCTCATAATCTTTGAAAAATGTTAGTCTTGAGGAGCCACAATAGGACCAAAACCCCGTAAGTGTCTGATCAAGATATGCTCTTGAGCCAGCCAACAAAACTGACGTGAAAACCTATGGGCTATTTTACTAGTCAGCTAAAACAAGGCTTTTCATTTTGGAGAAGCATGTGTGTACTACCTGTTTTGATGCAGGTTTCTCTGGTGTGAGCAAAGTCATATCCTATGTTTTTAGCTTTTTAGCTAGTGATGTTAGTGTCTCTACCTAATGCCAAGGAAGATGTTGCAGAGTGAAAAGCATGTGTTCAAATGCTGAAGGATATGGGCAAAGCCAGGGGTGACAGATAAACAAAGGAGGAGTTCCAGGAAGGAAGGGAATGAAAGAGCTTTTTGAAAAAAAGGCAAGGGGTGTGTTCATTCTGTGCATGATTTTCACTTCCTTACTTTGTTCTATTCATTTCTATATTTTCCATTTCTTCTATGGAAAAGTACCCTGAACCCATTTCCTCGGACAATAACCTTTATAAAAACTTTCATGCAAAATTATCCTTTATTATTGCTGAATTCCATTAAATACTTCTCAATTATTTCCCAGCCATTAACTATCTGAATCCAAACAATCTATGTGGTAAAATGTAAACAGGGATTTTCAGCCTGCAGACTGCTTCTAAGGGGCCCAGAAAACTAAGAAAAGACAAGCATGCTGCCAAAGGGTTCAAATTTGTCATCCAGCATCCTTCACCTGAAAATATGCGGAATAACATAAAACATAAAAAATATGTAGAA
>VWZT01013711.1:737107-841234 GCA_013397055.1 Pachycephala philippinensis
GCCCGCGGAGCCGCGCTGTGCCGGGCAGGGGCGCTGCTGGGCGCCCGCGGAGCCGCGCTGTGCCGGGCGGGGGCGGCTGCAGTGCGCCCGCGGCCCCGCTAGAGGGGCCAGTTGTTCCTGCCTGCCGGGCTCCTGCCTGGCGCATCCCTGCCCGAGCGCCGCTGCGTGCATCGCCTCCTCGCACCGCCGGCTAGGTGCCACTTATCTCCTTTCTCTAGCAAGCAAACAAATTATTTGCCTCGGTAACAAATGAGCAGACGGCTAGTGGACTTGCATGAACTACCTGTTTTACAGGTACAAAGCCCGTAGGAAGGCTCCAAGTTTGGAGGCTTGTGCTGCCATTCCACCGTGGTAAATGCAGCTTGCCTTCAGGATATGCTCAAAGCTTGGAGCCTCTTCCACCTTTGGAGCTCAGCTGCTCATTTGGGGGTAAATGGGAAGATCTGCTGCGAGAATTGTGATATTAAAGGCAAGGTTTGGAGGATGCCACTTAAAGAGATTTTACCTGGCAATAGAAGCATCCCTGCAGAAACCAAGGTGATTGAACTGAGCACAGCCTGCCTGAACATCTGCACGTGCAATAGCTACCCAGGATACCACAGTCAGAAAACACTTCTGATCACTTTTAACTTACAGGATTTTAAATGGTGCTGTTTGCCTTTAGAAAGCTGTCGAACAACCCTGAGTTTATAATTATAGCTTTGCTCTGAGAAGCAGTCAGTTATAAAGCAGCCTGGTAGACAGAGACATGCTAACACTCTCTTTGTATTTGGGGAAGACATGGGATATGGGCCCAGACTTCCTCTATTTATTCCCTTTGCTTTTCCTAATCTGTTCTTAACTAGGCACCTGCTGCAGCAAATGAGAAAGCATCAGAGGAAGAGCAAATTGAAATGTTGCAGTGCAAAGTATGGTTAATAATATTTTTTAATGCATGAAGTGAAATATTAAATTAAAAAAAATTAATGGAGGTCAAAAGCCAGCTTCTAATTCTCTTCAGGCAAAAGAAAGAATTTAATAAAAAGCAGAAAAGGTATCCACAGAGAAAATTTCCCCATTCACTTTATGTACATGAAATATAGACATCATCTTGACATTCATCTGATGAAAGAGAAGGAAAGAAACTGAAATTACCACTCAGACAGTTAACAGTAGTCATATTTGGGGGGGGGGGGGAAAAATNTTGGGGGGGGGGGGAGAAAATCTCAGTGCACTGTGTTTGACACAGGATGTTCTAGAGATCTGTTAAAGTTTGCAGTGCCATTTCCTAAGAAATCTTTTTACAGAACCAGCTTTCATCATACCATATCTTCAGTACAGATAATCTTGGCATGGCATTATTTTACACACTGCAGCTAGCTGAAAATCTGAAGAAAGGATATCCAGATCTTCTGACTGTATGGATTTGACACAAAAAATTGGAACATAGAGGAAAAGAAGCACGCATCAAACGTGCCTTTTGTTACCGGAGGCATCTTCTCTGCTGACAAAAATATTTGTTTAAGTTTTTGCATCAAGACAAGATCCAGGTGTAGTTGATCAAATAACCTAAAGCTGCCAGATGACTAAAAAATCCCAGAAAGCACCCCAAGTATTTTTTAATTTTCTGTGTTCTGTGTCCTGAAAACATGATTCTCAGTATGGTTCCCCTCCACAACCTGTGAGAGGACAGAAAAAGGAAGATGATTTGAACTAGTTGCTACATTTTACAGAGACAGTTAGCAGGGGAAAAAGTAATCAATGTTTTAAAAATGTCACTGTTCTGCTGCCAGGAAAGGCAATTGCAAAGCTCCATGGTTTTCTCCCAGAGACAAGCACAAAGGCTGGGCACTACTTGGATGTTGCATAAGCTTTGGAAATAAGATATTTTGTAGAGGCTTTGGACAGGCCCCTCTGCACAGAGGTGAATTTCAGGCAACAAATCAGGGCACTTGTCTCAAACACAGGACTTTGGGTTTTGTTGGTTTGGTTTTTTCTGACATGTAGCCTTCCTGTATTAAATTCCTTGTGCTTCACCAGTCTTGTTAAAATCTGACATTATTTCCCCTGGTATTAACACCCAATTTATCATTTACTCAAGACTGCACAAGGTTTCATCCTGGGAGTAGGTTTTTTCCTTTATCCATTTCCTTAAAAACGTAATTATCTTTTTGTAGGAGTTTTCTGTGATCAGAGGTGTTCCTGGCTTCATGAACGCACAGGAAGATGAGGATCTTACATTCTAATTATAATTACAAACAATTAAATCTGAGACCTGAGACTAGGAGCAGATCTTTAGGAGTCAAGAAACAACTGCCAAGAAGTAGAAGGAATTGCAAGTAGCTCTCCAAGTTCAGTCATGTATAAAATTTACAACACGACTGAAGGGCGAGTCTATCATTTTCACTTTCTTCTTTGGCTTGTATTATTTAAAAAGTTATGTTTTAAATCTAAAAGGATAAGGTCTGCATTCATTATCTTACAACATCTTTAGCAGGACCTTTTGTCTGGAGCTCAGTACTGTGCCAGCACAGTTACACAGCTCCTGCCCTGGAGCTGGCTTCTGCTTTGGAACTTCAGAGTGCAGAGAGAATATTTCACTATGTAGGCATCTCATGTAGGTGTATGAATTCTCCACCACTCTGTCAGTCTCTGAATAACCTCACCCCAAAATACTGAACTGAAGGCTATTATCTAGCTAATCAGCAAACAAAAGTTTTTCCACAAAAATTATCTGAAGAGGTATTCATAACAGGCTCCCTGCAAATATTCTAATCCAATCTGTTGTGTAAATATTACAGCTGGGGCTGAGAGGAATGCATGTGCATTGTAAGCAATGATAAAGCCGGAGCATCAGCCTGGATATGTGCAGCTGTACAGGCAATGGAAGCCTTGGACAAGGGCAGTGGGAAGCTGTGAGTGTCACCAGTGATGTCATGGGCATTTTAGGGCACAAGGAAGTGATCTGAAATCATGCCTCTATGGCATTTGCCAGAAAAACAGTAACTCTTGTGGGTTTTCTGCTTCTGCAGCATTGTACATCACAAAAACTCTAGATTATACCTAATTTTTATGTACCGAGTGCTTTTTCACAAACAAGACATTTTTGCACTCTCATGGTTTATCAGTATCTAAAGGTGTAACATCAGATTAATGACCACAGCCAAGCTGATTGTATCTTGTGTCTGTTTTCCAGCCTCTGTGGAAATGTGTCAGACAATGAGATGAATACCATATATGCCAACAATACAATTCATTAATATTTTACTTGGCTTTTGTGTAGTTTCAGAAACCAATGGCAAAGTCCTGCAACCCATATAGACCTGCTTTCCATAGAGACCCTCTGTCAAGCAACTGTATGTTGCAGAGGAAAATGGTCCAGGAACAAAAAAGTCAGGTGGCAAAAACAATATAGTAGAGGAGTGTACTTTGTAAAGGGACTACTTTTGTCCTATGTCCCACTTAAGAGATACTATTCCTGGCTGCAGTCCAGAGACAGGATGCTCCTGCTCCAAGACCCAAAATATTTAGTGTATCTGACTTTTTGCACATGGCATTGAGAATAAGAGGGACAGTTGTGTTCTACTGCCAGTGACACAGAAAAATATGCAGAGAAAGGAGAGACCAAATGGGTCACCCCAGGGCCTGGTGGTGCTGCTGACCTCAGGAGTCACGATTATTTCAGTGGGCCCTGTGCACAGAGGTATTGCCAGAAGCAATAAGTGCATTCCAGCTTTGGAACGTATCAGAATATGAAACCTGAGTTTCATTTCTGAAAGAGGCAAGGATGTCCTCGGTTTGGGCAATGTGCAGAAAAAAGAAAGACAGAGTAAATCATAGTTACAAACTAATTGTGTCTGCATGTGCATTGATTTTGTATGTGTATGAGTGTGTGTACAAGCTTTCATGTTAAACTGCAGGGTATGAAACTGTCCCATTTCATTACACTGGAATATTATTTTAAAACACTGTCTTGCTCCAGTTTTGAATTGTATAACTCTTATCAATCAAATACAGGCAAGGAAGTCATTAACTTTCAAAATCGCAAATATAAGGAGGAAACATACTTAGTCATCTCACCCAAGATCTGCAAATACAGTATTGGGGGGGTGGTTATTGTTACTCATCCTTTTCCTCCTATTGGGGTGCGTATTTTCCATTACTCAAAAGAAGTAGACATATGGGATGCTCTGTCTGGCCTCAGCTATTACCACAGTTCATTGCCTCCTGCATCAGCTTTGCACCCTCTCAGCTGGGGGTTTTGTTTCTTTTACAGACCCCCAATAAGGTCACAAAACTGATTAGTAGGGGAACAGCCCTAGAGATCAGTGCTGGACCTGAACAGGGATGGATTACTCTGGTGCAAAGTAGCTTGTGAGGAAAAACTGGACCCATTTCAAACCTTTTCATGTACAAAGGTCACCAAAAAAACCCCAAACCAAAACTATGGTTTTGGATATTTGCTTTATATTCCAGTTTGACCAAAGATTAAAATACTGTAGCCTAGCTGCAGAGCGGAAGGTTTTGTTGCTGTTTGCTTTGGGTTGGTTTTTATTTGGACTGCTTTAGATCTTTGTCATTTCCCCCCATGCTAAACCTGTCTTCTTAATAGGAAAAAAATTTAAGGCACATAATTTTAAAAATAGTTTTCATCATAACGTTGTCGGGGTTTAATCCCAGCCTGCAACTGAGCCCCACACAGCCTCTCACTCACTCCTCTGAGTGGGAAGGGGGAGAGAATTGAAAGAGCACCAGCAAGAAAACTCACAGACTGAGGGAAAGACAATTTAACAGGTAAAGCAAAAGCCATACACCATGCAGAGCAAAACAAGGAATTCACTTACCACTCCCTATGGACAAGCAGATGTTCAGCCATCTCCAGAAGAGCATGGCTCCATCTCATATGATGGTGGCCTGCGAATACAAATGCCACCCCTCCGAATGTTCCACCCTTCTTGCTTCTTCCTCCAGCTTTCTATGCTGAGTATAATGCCACAGGGTATGGAATATCCCTTGGGCCAGTTGGGGTCAGCTGTCCCAGCTTTGTCCCCTCACAACTTCTTGTGTATCCCCAGCCTTCTCACTGGTGGGGTGGGAAGCAAAAATAGCCTTGGCTGTATGTTAGCCCTGCTCAGCAATTGCTAAAACATCCCTTTGTTATCAACACTGTTTTCAGCAGAAATCCAAAACATAGCCCCGCACAAGGTACTATGCAAAAAATGCAGAATTCTTAATGAAAAATCATTCAAACTTTTAAGTATTTCAAATAACACTAAAGCTTTTCCTCTGTTAAACTATGTAAACAAAAATTTATTCCAAACCATGTAAGGTGTCCAAATTACTTTCTATTTTAGAAATGCCTTCCTTTTGTTTTGAGGTTATGAAATATTCTGAGGTACCTCAGGAAAAAAATTTCGCTATTTTCCTTCCAAAACTCCCAGACTGTACCTTCATTCTGTCCTAGGCTGAAGCAATTGCCCATGACATTTCCTTGGCAGTTCCTTCCACCAGAGGGCAGGTTCCTCCTGTGAGCACATCCCAGCAGCCCTTGGTCATGGGAGATGTCACAGCAACAGCCCTCCTCAAGGTTTTAGTTAAACACCTCTAACAAACCTATGTACACCCCAGTCTGTCCCTGATGACCTTTCCTTTTAGTCTGTCTAGCCCTGGCCATATTAGAAAGAGTTTCCCACTCAGAGTAAAAAGACCTTATACTTTGTCTTTAATTCCCTACCTCCCCAATAGTTTCTCTTTTTATGTTATTTGTCTGTAAGGTTTTGTAATCTTACGTTCCATATAATTATATTTATCATCTAAAGATTATTTAATAAAGTATGTCCAAAAAAGGGCAATGAACCTAATGAAGGTTCTGGAACACAAGTATTTTGAGGAGCAGCTGACAGAGCTGGGGTTGTTCAGCCTGGAGAAAAGGAGGTTCATGGGCGACCTTATCACTCTCTACAGTTGCCTAAAAAGAGGTAGTGAGGTGGGGGTCTCTTGTCCCAGGTAACAAGCGATAAGACAAGGTGAAATGGTCTCAAGTTGCACTGGGGGAGGTTTAAATCAGTTATTATGAAAATTTTCATCCCTGAAAGGGTTATCAAGCATTGGAACAGGCTGCCTAGGGAAGATGTGGAGGTACTGTCCCTAGAGATATTTAAAAGATGTGCAAATATGGAGCTCAGGGACACAGGTTAGTGGTGGACTTGGCAGTGCTGAGTTAATGGTAGGACTCGATGATTTCAGAGCCCATCCCCAACCTACATGATTCTATGAGTGTATGATTCTAATATGTACAAGGAATGCCAGCATTTTTTCATTATTTCTAAGTTCTTTCTTTCATATAGACATTTGTGTGGCCTTCTAAGCCACACTCACTTTTTGACTGTGTGTCTTCCTTCATAATTAACCCCCTCTCCCTGAACAAACTGCCCACACACACGCACACAAATACAAACCCTTACATTCAATTGTTTCTTCATGTCTTGAGTTCATAGATTGTTTTACTTTGGTTTTTTTTCCCCATCAGCTACTGGTAAATGAATGTTATTAATGTCAGGTCAAATACCTTCCTCTCTCTTTCTAAATTGGATTGCCTATGACAATAGGCTCATGGAAATTTCATCTGTTTCATTTCTTTTTCATGGTAGAGTCCTTTATCACATTAGCACATATATACATATACAGGGAATGAGTTACAGGTTAATTAGATATTTTTGTTGTAACAGTTTAGTTGTCTGCATTTGGATTTTGGCATTGCCTAATGAGTTGTATGGATTTCCTTCTTTCGTTCTCCAGGACTAGACTCCTACATTTTTCACGTGTCAATTTGCTTTTTATAATCTCGGCAGGTAGGCAGCACCAGAGAAGGGAAATAAAGTGATTTGGGGATATTCTTTATACTGCTTTGCAAAAATGGCTGCCTAGCATTAATTACCAGCTCTGCAACCTACAACTTACATAAATGGCCTAATTTTAAAGTAGTAATTATTATTGTTGAATATCTAGCATCTTCCACTAAGTGGAATGAACTTAAATTCTCAGATCAAACATAATTACATAAAAACTCCAAGGTAAATGCTAGAATGTATAACTGAATCTAAGCAGAAACCTCAGACGCACATATAAATTAGCATCACTATGTTGAGTTCTCTTATTTTTACTTCATGTAAAATCCTATTTAGTGAATAGATTTAAATACTTACACCTCCAACGGTAGTATGTTAATGTAAGCCATTTCTAAATAAGAGTCACCAAAATATCCATATGCATCCCAAATGAATTATAAGATGATGCAGCTTCAACCTTTGTATCCTTTTGCAATGACTTGTAATTGCATTTGTCACATTAAGATTTGTTAAACAAAGTTGAATGTTTTCCATTTATAAGACATAGCAAGAGTGTTTCAATTTGACTCATTTTTATTTATTAGGACTGTCTTTAATGGGTAACTTTTCAGTTATATCCTCAGTTCTGCTTCAGATTTGAAAAAATACTGCTGATCAGGAATACAACTTGCCTGATGCAACACAGCAAAAGAGACCGACACCGTATGAGTTTACAAGTGATGGTGGAAAATAAACCATGATGTTTTCCCTGTATACCTGTTTGATGAAACATTTGTTGAATTATGTTTATTCAGCCTGTTGGATTTGTTTATACTTTTTTTTTTTAGAAAATGGCTAAAATTTCAACAGGAAAAATAGGAACAGGGATTTTAATAAATTGCATTGTTCATATGTAATCTTACAGGCAAAGTCCTCTAAGGTATTTAATAAAGTAGGCCAGAGAACTCTCCTTTGTGGATAAAACTCTGTTGCAAGTTCCAAGATGTTGGTGAGATAGATCTATTACATTATTAGCTCTGGGGTAAGGTTTCCCAGTGCTGCTAAAATATGCTCGATTTAAATTCTATATTATATCACCCTGTCTGAATAATTTTATATCTATATTTTACTTTTAAATGCTTAGCTGACTCATGTATTTTAAAGAATTATAAACATTTTTTTTAAAAATAATATACATCTTCATGTTACCTTTGTTGTTTATTACATTTAACTAGAATAAAAGTGGATCGAGGCCAAGGTTAAAACCAGAGGTTGCACTATATTTACATTTTGTTCAATACCAGCACTTAAGAATAGCAGCCAAGCATTTAAAAATAGGCTGAAGGGGATGAAGAGATTTAGAGGGGAATGCCTGGCTGTCTCAGAAACTACCAGGTGAGTCATGGTTCTGCCGCTGCGATGAGCTCTGGGCAGGGAAATTGGTACAATTTAGCTCAGGGAAGGGAGACAGCAAAATACAGAGGCAGAAGAAGGTTGTATTTCGATTGTGTTAAGAAATTCTCCCCACTCTGAGCTGCATCTACAGTCTCCCAGGACCTCTGCAGATCAATGCAGGACGCTGGCACGAGCCTGCAGATTTCCGTGGCAGCACTAGGACTGTCAAGGGCAGAACTGGTCAGTAGCTCAGACACTGCCTCCAAATCATTCATCTGCACCTCTCCTGTGCCAGAGGGTAGGGACAAGGCAAACTCCTCTCTGTGGCCATGTTCCCATACTCTTGCAGACCACTGAACGTAGCAGCACTCAGGGAGACCACACAGTAAGCAATTTATGTTACTTGTCCCCAGAAGGGCAACAGGGGACAACATACTGTCGCTGTGCCAAACAGCCCTGAAATGAAGGCAATCTCATAAATTCATAGGGTTGGATTTAGGAAATCTTAAGTGAAATATTTTTCTTTGCTTTTCAATACAGATGGATTTGGTGCTTACGGAAGTAGCATTGGTTCTGACAGTGGAAGCTTTTTTCTTTCAATACTTTCAGTGTGAGTTATTCCCACAGAGACTATTTTCTTCAGGTAAAACTCCAATCTCTGTATAGTAAACTAAGCAAAACATGGTACTTCTGGTAAGAAAAGACTGTATATAAATTTAGCATCCTGGCTAAACTTGAGCTCAGGTAAGAATACTGCTTTCTTACCCAAGCTAACTCTCACTCTCAAAAAATACACTTAATCTCTTTTTCTGTACTAAATTATTTCAGATTACTGCCCAAAAATGGTTATGCTTTTGCTGAAAACAAACAAATGAACAAACAAGAAAAAGGCTAACAGCTAAAATACAAGTTCGGATTGGCCCAGGTAAAATGGCATCTGCAAGAAAATCTCAACCAAAAACAGCCCCCCAGACTCCCACCTAAACCTCAGAAGAGTGCTCTAAATCCAGCTGCCTACATCCAGGGTCTTGAATAATGATAAATGTGAATTCCTTCGGGATAGACACTAACTTTCAAGTCCAAAATGACCCCTGCTTTCTAAGTCTGTATCAAATGGAAAAAAGGGCATCTTATACTTAAGTAGAAATTATATAAGGTCTCTCTTGCCTTATACTTCATGTTGTTATCACATAATAATTTTTCACTTCCTGGGGCTGCTAGTGGCTAATCCAAATTTTTTTTTCCATCTCTGTCTTTTTTCCCCTTTGTTCCAAGGGGCTCATTCCCCACAGGCAATGCCAGTATTGAGTCAAAGTGTCATTCAAGCTCACAAAGTCACATATTTTCAGCTGGGAGGTGGGTGTGATTATCCAATTACCTTTTGACATTTCCATCGTCTCCTTTGGCACCTAGGTACAATAAGCTGGGCATTTCAATATCTGCCCATCCTCAATTTAAACCTGTTTTGAAAATACAAAAGAACCTTAAGTGATCTGTCCACAGCATTGAAATACCAACTTTAGTGGATACTTTGAAAACTCAAAGGCTTTATAAGATGAATAGCAAACTGGGGATGACAGCTCCTGTGGAGCCATTATTGAATTGCAGCAGTGATGACTGCATTGCTTTGGATTTAGATAAAAGACTTCATGCAAGACAAATGGTAGGAGGACATCAAACAAGACTGTGTCCATGCAGTGACAGAAGCAATCCAATTGAAGAAGCTGTTGATTTCTGCAAGGTAGCTTACTATTTCTTCTTAGGTAATCTATATAAGGAACTAAAGATTGTGTATTCATCTTTCATTTACACTTTTCTCTAAAAATGCTGCTTCTAGTTGCAAATATAAGTTTTGCTTAAACTATTTTCCAGAAAGGAAATAGAAGTGTCAGACCTTGTTAATTATTTTGCATCTGTGTTTTTATTTAACCACAATATCACTGTGTCTAAAGGTTATAGATTGAGAGTTACAATCAATACTGATCAGGTAAAGAGATTAGTCAGCAAATGAATAACATAGATACCAGCAGGAAGCACTGTGCACTCAAGACAACAATGAATACAAAGGGTGCAGATAAACATCATCACCTTTATTTAGATGAAAGCTGATTCTAGAGCATTTCCACTATCTCATTAATAATACACAAACCTTTTGGAACCTATGCTACATAAGCATAATGTAGATCTTGAATAAGTGTCAAGATGTGACATGAAGTAGCTTTGTACGAAAACATAGAATTTGGGGTTTACTGACAGCTATACAAGCTGTACCCTGGAAAGGATACAGATGTTTGTTTAACTTCTTGTAGAAAGTCTACATTGGCATGTGAGTCTTGCCACTCCCACTTACTGTGCCTCACTGATTTACAGTATTCAGTGGATCTGGATCACTCAAACCAGCTTGATTCATAAGAAGCTAAAGAGGGAGATACACCCTGTAAGAACACACTGTGCACTCCAACTGGGAATGGCCATTCAGCCCACAGGGCTGGACTACAACTTTTCCAGGTGGATTTGACTGAAATATGTATAATGCCATCAATGAGTCTTTAATGCACACTGGTTCACTCCACAGATCCACTTTTATTTGTCTATCATAACAACTAACAGAGACAAAGAATTATTCTCTTAGAGCACAACCACAAATGAAGGTTAACATTTAGTGTACCATAGCTTCTTAAAAGTGTAATTCTGCAAAATGTGGGCATTTTATGGATGTGAAGAGATTAAATACATTTACACACATAGAATGGCATAGAAGCATATAACATGTCTGATAATTCAGATTTTTTTTCTATCTGCCTTTCTTGTATCCTATTTTGTATCACTTTGCAACTTGCTATGCTTGCTTTATATTTTGGATCAGGTCTAGTTGTCATCGTCATATTTTCCACTGTTTCCCAATATGTCTCAGCACATTTTTCTCTCTGCCTGTCTTTCTCTTCTCCCTTTCTAATACCTTTTCTTTCCCAAGCCCTTCTTATTAAACCTAGAGTAGGTTAAATTGAAATTAAAACAAATAACCTTCAAAGAATATGTTCCTCTTTTCCTAATCCTTCTACTTTTCCCACCCACACAAACTGCCTGACAGACAGACCATGGTCAGCTGTCACGAGAAATTTTACCTGGGTTGCCACCTTGCCAGGTGGCATGGTCCAAAATCCCTCCTCACCCTGATACAGCATTTTCTGGATGAAACTTTCATCTAAATGCCCAGGCATGTAATTTCCTAAAACCATACCCAGATTCAAATGACATTAGAGCAAGAGGAGTCTTTAGGCTGTCATCCCCTCACGAGAAAAGGACTCCCAAATCCAAAGAGTTTTGGGAAAAAACCCTGAGCAGCAAATTTTTTGCATAATCAAGAAATAGATCCCCTCCACCCCACCTTCAAATTCCTGACTAATTTAATGTGTGCATGTGAGTCTCTGAACTCCTTGCAATGATCTTGGTCCCGAGAGGAATTATCTGCATCTGCTCCTTTCCTTTCAGGATACTGTGAGCAATATAGCAGAGAATCTAAGAGCTAAGTTTGTTCTGAGCAGATTCATTGAAAAGAACAGGTTTCAATAAGCTAAACTTAAAAATAGCTTCAATAGTGTCTAATCTGTGATTCCTGCTTGGCCCTGATAATTAGGAAAAAAAAAAAAAAAGGGGGACAGAACTAACATGATTGATCTCAGTGAAAACAGTTTTGTTTTGTTCTCTTGAAGCTACCCTCAGAATTCTACTTTGCATGATTACTTGCAGTATTTTTCCATCTTCGTTTTTACTTTTCAGAATTGGCTAGTTTGTCTGAGACCCAAAAAACTAGTGAATTCAATTGCCAGCCAAGGGATAAGCTTCAAATTAAACTTCTCACTTACTCTTTTTCACCCATGCCCTGATTGGAGCAAAGCTGCCCTTTTCATTATAGAGTTGTTACTTTTAATTATCTGTTCCTGTATCTGACCGGGGCAGCGCTTTACCCCTGGCTGGGAGGGTAGAACACTTGGCACCTCTGTGGTGCTTCTCTTGGTGAGCCAGTTGGAGAACAAAGAACCAAACCTGCTCCGTCTCTGAAAACATAGGATTGGTGTGTATGGCTCCCCCAACTTCATCTGAATTTATGGCTGCTCAGCATCTCAAGAAAGCAGGCCACAACAGCTACCTTTATGTCTTCTAGCCAAAAAAAAAGAGACCTACAGGCTCAAGTTGTTGTCTCCCCTGTAGGAAATTATATGTGCAGAACATCATCTGTGGGGAAGCACATGGTTTTCCTTAACATCCATATGTGCACTGCTTCTTGAACATGAGGAACTGTAAGGAGAATAAAGTCAGGTACCCTCTGAATCCTTTTTCAAATAATCATTTGGAAAGCAGAAATTTGTTTTATTTCCTACTGCAGAGGAATCCACCTCTTTGCCCTCCCCCTTTTATTGCTCATTTTATTGGCAACATTCGTTTTCCTCCTAAAGTAAATTTCTGATGTGGATTTTGTATTTTGGATTCATCCTTCCTGCAGACTCTTACCTGATTAAGTTATTCTGATCCAAAGAACTGAACAGAAACTCCCTGATGGTGATAGGCTAAAATTCCTCTGCAGTTTTCTCTCTGGGAAAGGATATTAAAAAAACAAAGAAAAAGAAAAAAATAAAAGAAAAAGAAAAAAAAAAAATCAGACCAACATCATTCCACTATCCCAAACTCCAAAAATAAAATAAAATAAAATAAAATAAAATAAAATAAAATAAAATAAAATAAAACAAAGTAAACTACAATAAAATAAGAAGAAACAAACCACCTCAAAACCAGTGTCAAATGCAGGTCTCAAAAGCATGTCTTGATTCCACAGTACAAAGTCACTTTAAATCTCCTAGTCCCTCGTTTCCACTCCCCAAGAGGAATCAAACCAAACAGAGAACAGCTTACATTGCCAAGACCTGGGAGCTTGTTGTAAGAATAACTAGTTCTTGACATTTGAAATTACTCTGGTTCAAACATTTTTTGATCTTTCTTATTAGCCCTGTGTCTTGAGAAATAAAAATATGATAATCGGAAAGTACATAATTGGGTTCAGGGTATTCTGTGGTCACCCTTTCTGGCTCTGGAGATAAAGGCACTTTGAAAGATTATGCGCGGATATCTGGAATTTATTCTGCATGGTCTGTGAAATGACAGATCTTTTTTCTTAATTACACCAGCTATCAGTCTAACACCTGTAGTTAACCATTCTGTCCTGAGGAATCTCTTCTGATACCTTTTATTCTTCCACCAGGAACACAGCAGCCAAATGGCACGTGGATGCTGAGATGTTTATTGCCACAGACACGGAGGCTGCCTCGAATCCCTGCGAGGGCGGCTCTACGCCACTGAATTCCCAGCGCTTCCCAGCTCCGAGGGGCCACCTGCAGAAGGTGCTGCCGCACTTCAGAGGCATTAGGGACTGAAAGCTACGGTGTTACAAAGTGTTTGGAGCAAAATAAGGGTGCCATAGCCAACCCTCACAACTCCTGATTAGATGTTCTGGGAGCAGCCCTTGGTGGCCGGACCAGCCCTGTGCATCCCCAGAGCTGCCAGTGCCATGGGGTGCCAGGTCCCCATCCATGGGGCCCAGCCCAACCACCGCTCTTCCCTAAACCTCCATCCAGACCCTTGCTGCAGCAATGAATCACATGCAGAGGGTTTTGGGTTTACTGAGCTGTGTTAGAGGAAAATATAGCTCAGACAGCCCCACTGCAGCCAAAACAATCTGTCATTTTTAATTCTTCCTGTCACCTCATTAGGTATACAGCTAGAGTGACAGTAAAAAACCTAAACAACAAAAAACCACCAACAGCAAAACCCAGAGTACAATGTTTCCACAACTCCTGCTCAGAGTTTAACATAAATATCAAGGCAGAAAAAGATTCATTGACCAAACATATGTGACTCAGTGCTATATATAATGAAGTGACATGCAGAATGGTCTCAATAGGCATATAAAGCAATTAAAATAACTGTGCTTCAAAGCATTGTACTATAACATAAAAGGTCATCCCTATAAACATGAAAAATATGACTGTGGATTTTTCCTACATACAGACACACTAATACCTAGCTAGAGGTTCCATTCTAAATGGTAATCTTTAAAAATCTCTGAAAACGTGCCATGTCCTGTATCATTCTCCCTCAGACCATGTCTTTTCATCGATGGTTAATATTTTAAGTGCACACAATAGGAAACATTTTTGAGGCCAACTATATGTCAGAAGACAATACTGTACTAAGTACAAAATATTTACCCTGTGCATAAACATGATAGTGAAGGAAACCCTGTCTAACCTTCTGTGAAAATGAAAAGCCTTTCTTTTTTTCCTCTTAGAGCTTGCTTGTTCTCACATTAACGCATTAAAGTTGTATTCCAATGGAGACCGCAGAGAGTACATTTTGAGGACTCTGATAATTTTTGCAGTAACACTCTAAGTTTGTGATAATAATGTGTATGCACAGATGTAAAGAATGTGCTGACAGATTAAAAAGGAGTCAGCTGGTGTTTGCACAGTGTTCATTTTTATTTAAGGGGAGAAAAAAAAAAGAAAGGGAAAAAAAAAGGTACTACACCTGGCTGTGAACAAACAGCTTTTACAGAAGTGGAAGTCGTTTGGCGTATCGCAACTCCCTAAACCCTTCCTGCATTAATTCAAAAATTCAAGTTATGGGCACATCAGAGAATCACAAGGTTTTATTTTTACTGCAATTAGAGAATTCACTTTGACTGGTTTTCCTACCAATATTAAAAGGCATCTTAGCCCAGACAGCAGTATTAAGTAAGGAAGTGTTAAAAAAAAAGTTCATTTGTTGCAGACACAATCCTCACTATGGAGACCCTTCTTCCTTACATATTTAGGCTATATACACATTCCAACTGTACTTGGAATGCTGTAATGCCCCCAGAAGTGTCTTGAAGGGTAATGAAGGTACAAATGTAGCATATGGCGATAGGTATCTGCTGTTTCTTAGTATGCAGTTATAGTATTTTGAAGCTAATTGATGTACTGAAACCTCGCATTTTACAATTCTGTAGCATGGGAAAAGATGACAGGTAATGTCATTTTCTCTCCGACCGATCAGAGAGACTGCCCTGATCAATACCTGCAGAAGTATGCAGCAGCTACATCTGGAAGAAGCATACTGATTCAGGTACAAAAAAAGAAAACATGAAGAGAAAAGGAGAAGCAGCAAAAATATTCGGTTGGAAGAAATATTAATTTGGAAAGCTGAAGCATGCAGGAACCTTCAACTTCACAACAGACTCCACAACTGCGATGGGTAACCTCAAGCCATGCTTTCCTTTTCTGAACGATTTGCCTTTCAACCTAATTAGAGCAGGAGCTGAGCGATCAGATGTCCCTTGCTCCTTTTGAAAAATGACTGGGAAAACTCCATGTGATCAGGAGGTATTTAGGATTTCCATTGACTTTCAATTTTCTTAGTTCATCTGTTCCCTTTCAGATGCTAGTCTGTTCTAAACTGTATGTTGAATTTGCTTTAATCAGATGTCTTTGTAACAGGCATTAGGTCATTTACTGTTTGATTTTTTTCTGTGAAAATACAGGTTTTCTTAGTTTCAAAAGTGTCCTTTGAAGAAACCTATCATATTCCAGGTAGAGGAAAAGAAAAAAAAAAAGAGAGAAAAAGAGGAGGATGAGGGAGGGAAGCAGGGAGCAGTCCTGTAACTCTGTTCTTGCCCCACAGCAGTGGTTGGGAATTGTGGAATTGTGTACAGTTGTGAGTGGCACCCTTTTGTACCCAACACTGCCCCCCCTCCCCAAGCTCCTTTCTCTGGTGATCTGGGCTCATACACTGAAGCTGATTAGCATAAGCAGAGCTTAATATTCAAGTAGACAATTACATACACTGGTAAGTGCTAACTCAAACAAATGCTCTTTGTAGTTTTACACCTTCTGTCCATGGAGCCTCCTGCAGCTCTGCTGCCCTGGAGCTCTCAAGCCCCCTTCCTCCTGTTCCTTAGCTCTTCCTGTGTTTAGAGACCCAATCTTAATGTCACCTTACTCCCATTCCCAAATTTTAGCTCCTCATCCAAACCCACCTTTCTGCTGGCCATTGCAGCCACCTGAAACTCCAGCCTCTTGAGCTGTCTCCATAAAACCAAAAGTCCTGCTTCTTTCCAGGATATTCTAAGTGACACATGTAATGAAAAGCCACCTAACTAAGGCTCTGTGGTGAGGAGCAGAGTCTCACACAAGTCAGTGAGTATAGTTTGGCTCAGGCTGAATTTCTATTCAGAAGGGCAAGTCTGTCTCCAATGCCTGCAGAAAGAGCCCAGGGTAAATATGCTCTGTAGCTTCTAGCCCAGCAAGTCTCAATGAGGTGACTAAAGTCAAGTCTCTGTTTATTTACCTTTAAAGTTTATCTTGAAAGAGTATGTTAAACTAGAAAAGTTTGCTGATATACTTGGTAGTGAGAACTTCTATGGAAAGTTTCTGTCAAAGAAAAATATAGTCCCCTCTAAAAGACATATGTCTGCTTTTTGGAGGGAACTCTCCCTTATATTTAAAATTCAAAAATAGTACTAGGTGCTGAACACCATGAAAAAACAAGCCATAAACCATCTTGAAAATCTATTTTAATTGTTCTAATACACATTTCTAAGATTAATATCTCCTTACTTGGATTATGAAGCAGTAGGAGCTGTGGTACTGTTTGGGACATGGAAAGAATAAATTGTTTAATGCCAACAGAAAAGGTGCTGAGGTAGCTGGTAATTGACAGAGTTAATGAAGTATGTTAAGCAGGTACAATATAGATGAAGTTGTCCCCTGCAGGGTGATTGGCCACTGGGGAAATAATGTGACAGTTGTCTTTGTGTTAAAATAATGTGGTACTCCTTCTTTGCCAGATCCTATCTGCAGTGAGAGATGAAAGAGGTCTTGCAAGGATACCCAGGTCCTCCTATAGCACATGCTATGCTTGAATCTGGCAAGTAAAGAACAAGATAAAGAGGGGGTAAAGAGTGTAATGGCTGTCTGTAAAGCCATTAGGCTGTTTCCTACAACCCACACATGAATTATCCACTATTGAAAAGTAATAATTTGACACTGTTTTCTATAATCCTCCCTCCTACACTACAATGCACTGGTGCTGTCTGGGGATGAATGGGAACTGAATTTGGCCTGCCAATTTTTCTGGAAGTTGATTATTTTTAGATATTGTTTTAATAATTAGCTAACTAGCTCCCAAAGAGTACAATGGATTTAGACAGCAAAAGATGGTTTTGAGAGTAATATAGATTTTGTATTATTATCTCCTCCTATTGTATGTGAATATTATCATTGAAACAGCAGGGAAAATATCAAACGGAAATAGAGCTCAGCCTCTCAATTATACTAAGCTGTGTGGTCAGCATTGGTTCCAAAAGAGGCGTGTAGAGCATAGAGTAATGAAAAATCATTGATAGCATCAGTTTGGTGTCTAAATAATCTATTGTGCTATTCCAGCATTGTTCTTACTAAAACCATCTAAGAAGATGATCTAGCCTTCCTTGGCCATCAGATCTCAAAATACGTGAAGGTTTCTTGATCCCCTCAGGTGCTGCCAGCATGCTCTGTCATGGACACATGAAAATTACACAGTATTTTATTTCTTGAAGTTGAAACTCTTGACATTCTCATAGTTGATATTTATCTGCTTATAGTGGAAGTGAGTTAGGTGTTATTGGACCTTTGAGCTTTTCAGTTCTCATCAACATGTTCTAAATCCAGGAGTCCTTCTCAGGGCTCTTAAAGAGAGTGATATTTGGAGAGAGAAGTGATTCTTAGCAAACCTCTGACTGAGAACATAACCTAAGAAAATATTTCTAAGCATCACATGGCAAACTATTTTCTAATTTTCAAAACATAGTAAGTCAGAAAGATTAAATGGAAACATTTGTTCATTGTAGGATTTAGGTTTACAATAATCATAATCTCTTTCCCCAGTCTTTCTTATGGCTGTAAGATTTGTACAGTCATTTGTTAGTATGATGCCCAGAACAACAACCTGGACATAAGAACATTTTCAACAGAGCTTCGTACTCTGGGAATTTGAAAAGCACTTCCTGAAAATTTATCACCGACCACGGTTTAAAATATTTTTGTGCCCAAAGAATTTCAGGTGATGCCATTAAGACAGCATAAAATACCACAAAATACCAGGACAGCAAACCAAGTAGCAATTATCTAATGCATTTTTCTGGTATCCAGATCTGCCTTTTGGGAGTGCTAACTCAATAAATAATCACTATACATAAAAAAAGTATGGGCTATAACTCTCAAAAAACTAAGAATTGTCTTCAAGGTGTTTTGCTTTCTTTGACAAAATACTCTTTGGGGATGTACTAATGGACAAAGCTAAAGATCCAAAGAAAGGTAACTTGATCCATTTGAAAGAGAATAAAAGTCTGAAGCAAACAAATGCAAAAATATGCTGGTACTCACTCAAAAGTGCTGACTTCCTGCCGTAGGTCACCATACCAGCCCACCTTGTACCACAAAATAGGGTAATTAAAAAGTGCTAACAAGACTTTTCTCTTTTCAACCCTTGTTTAGGACTAACCAACAAGACAGACTATGTTATGTGTGGGGTAGGGAGTTTATATCTTACAGACTGCCTTAAGATACTACAAAACCCCACAAAATCAGATCAACCAAAGCAATCCTAATCTATAAGTAATAATTAACAAACTCTGAGCTTATATTGTATATCACAAGGCTTTGTACATATATCCATCCACACGATCCCACTGTAATTAACTCCAGCTGACACGGGTGCAAACTGCATGTGCATGAATGAGATACTCAGATGCTCAGGCTGACAGTGTATACTATACAATGCAATGCATAAAATTGTCGAGTTATAATGACCATTTCACAAAGACTAGCCAAAGCAAGAGACTAGTCACCTCTCCCTCCCTTTCATCTCCTCACTAAATATACTACCTTTTCTAAATCTCTGTGCAAGTATTTGAAGGGCAGCAAGTCTGAGCCAGTTGTGAGGGATTAATTGAATTTACAAGGGGATTGCGCTGTGTGCAACATCTCAATTAACTTACTTGTTAAATAGGTAATGGCACTTGACTGTTAAGTTGTGAAGGAACTTGTTAAATGCATATTGCTACTTATTTAAAGGATATGGTCTATGGTCTGGCTAAATAATTAGGACTCCAAATTGTGTAGAAACCTAAACAGTATAACAGGCGAGGCTAGATGACAGAATGAGCCCTGCCTCCTCGTTCAGGTACTTTCATCTATTTCACAGTACATGAACGAGAAGACATTTTTTCTCAGATTTGAAACACTGCTGAACAAAGATATGCAGAGAAGGAACCAACCACATTCAGATGAAAATTGTCAGCTGTGATGTTCTGTGAAATCTATCAAAATTTTCTTTTGGTTTGAGATTTCTTTGTTTAGCTTTGGGGTGTGGCTTTCGGGGTGGTGTTTTTATGGCTTTTTTTGTTCTCTTTCTCCACTAAATAACTTTTCAGGTCTCTGCTGAACCAAGCAAGAGCAGAGATAAGATATCGAATATATTTCTTATAAGAATCAACAGCTTCATGCTCCTTCTAAAAGGTACTTTTTTATTTGTCCTTTCATTCCAAAAGTTTCCCTTACATCAGTGGCTTCCTTAACAACAGGGATAACTGAGCTTGAAAGGGTTTTGCTCTGAAATGTCAATGTTGTTTACTTCCTCTGCTCTTCATTTCAGCATTTTGGCCTGAGTTTTCAGATCTTGGTCTGTGGGAATCATAAATCATGGGGAATAGATACATAGAAAATGAAATAGTATGGTCCATCTACGTAGTTTTCAAGGAACTCAGAGTCTATAGCTCCCCAGTTGTCAGCATCAAGTTTTTGTGTANAAAAAAAAAAAAAAAAAAGTACTACTCCATTATCTGCTGTCCCCAAAGTTTGAAGAGTATGTTTTGATCTGGAGTTCTGCTTAGGAACATGTCTAACTTTAATTAAAGCAAACTGTTACAGAATGTACAGGCTGCAAGTTTCAGTTTGATTCTCCCCTGGTACAGACCATCTTATAAATACAGTGGCATCTCTCTGAAAGTGAGACAGACTCTCTAACCTCTTGTAGAATGCATAAAATCCTGCACATATGTCATGTGGCTGCCACCTTACCTTCTCGTGGGACAGAAACTCCTGGCAACTACTTCAAAACTTCAAAGAATGTGGGGGTTTTATGAAGGTTTATCAAATAAAAACAAAGCTTTACATTGTTTAAAGCACCATCCAAGATTCTTCTTAAAGGATAAGTCCTTTCCTTAGTGCTTAGCTTATGCTTCTCAGCTGGATATAGGGAAACTAAATGGAAGAAAAGGAAAAAGTATTTTCCCTCTAGATTGTAAGAAAGACAATGCTTCCGCTTAAGAAATGACATTGCTTTAGTGGCTTCCGCTCACTCACTTCACAAGAAAAAGATCAAGGAGGAGTTTTGCAAAGTTCTTGGGGCAGTTGCAGAATTTTTTGCATCTGGAACTGGCAAATGTCTTTGCAGAAGATGGAGGCTGCTTTTTGAAAGGCCTTTTTCAACAGGTGATAGCTTGAGTAGCAGGAGCTCTGCATCCCCCAGCATCATTCTGTAAGCAAGGGTGGCCCTTGACACTGCACAGGTTTCTCTGAAGCCAGCAAAGCTGCACCTGAGGCCAGGAGCTCCCACAGATGTGATTGCAGAACTGATGGTTACAGTTTGGCTGCTATTTTTGCAAGGGTCTGACATACTTGCCTGCGTGGGTTATGGTCATCTTTTACATTTCTGCATGTGCAATCAACACAAGGGGAGTGGAAGAAAAAAATTTCACTCTCACATGGAAACAGAGGCAAGCATTGAAAACACAGTGCATTTCAATAAGCCATAATTACAAATACTAATTCATCGACTAAACTTGGGCATGCAATTAGTAGACTAATTATGCAGTAATTGTAACTGAATACCAAAACAGATGACCGTGTGCCAGCCTCCATCCCACCCAGTTGTCTTTGTGTCATCGCTCCTACGCACAATAGTGCCTATGCTCTTGTGTATCTCCTGCTGAAAATAGGAATCCAGCAGATGGGTAAATGCTATCAGTTTCTCACTTAAGTCACCAATTCTTCCAATTCTATATTTACAATCAGCTTGCTGTCATAATAACTGTGACTGAGACCCTGTTGTGATGTGTTGTCTCAGCAGAAAGTCAGAGATGGTCCCCAGCCCAAAAGCTTAGAGTCAAAGAAGACACACTTTGGAGAACGGCATTCTGGCCTGTATCAGGAATAGCGTGACCAGCAGGAGCAGGGAAGTCATTCTTCCCCTGTACTTGGCACTGGTAAGGTCACACCTTGAGTGCTGTGTCCAGTTCTGGGCCCCTCAATTCAGGAAAGATGTGGAGATGCTCGAGCGTGTCCAGAGGAGGGCGACAAGGCGGGTGAGGGGCTTGGAACACAAGTCCTGTGAGGAACGACTGAGGCAGCTGGGGTTGTTGGGAGCTGGAGAAAAGGAGACTCAGAGGTGACCTTATCACTCTCTACAACTACCTGAAAGGTGGTTGTAGTCAGGTGTGGGTTGGTCTCTTTTTCCAGGCAACACCTGACAGAAAAAGAGGACACAGTCTCAAGCTGTGCCAAGGGAAATTTAGGTTGGATATTAGGAAAAAGTTTTTTACAGAAAGAGTGATAAAGTACTGGAATGGTCTACCTGGCGAGGTGGTGGAGTCACATTCCCTGGAGGTGTTTAAAAAGAGATTGGATGTGGCACTCGGTAACATGGTTTAGTTGAGGTGTTAGGGCATGGGTTGGACTCGATGATCTTGAAGGTCTCTTCCAACCTGGTGATTCTGTGATTCTGTGAAGTGCTGCTGTCCTTGTTCTGTACACAGGAACCTTATCTATGGATAGATAAGAGGTGTGCTGATCTCCATGGGTATCAAGGTACCTAATTCTCTCTTGCGTTGACAAGTTTTGCAGTATCAGCCACTAATGACAGATTTCACCAAACCTGAGCTACTTGGTTGAAATGGCCATGTTGGTTGTACACTCCCAGAATAATCAATGTACTGAGTCACCTCCACCAGGAGATTGCATGTGGAGCACGGCTGAGCAGAGAGGAGCCTGGCTTACTGTGCTGGCATCAGCTGGGAAAGCCCAGGCCTAAATTAGTCCTCTAAGGACTTCACCCAAGATAAGACAAATAGTTTGTAGCAAAGAGAAGGAATCAACCCCAAGCCTTTTATTTCTTCATTTTCGGCAAGTTAACTCCGTGTTTTGTATGGCTTTGTGTAAGTTTGCCTAAAGTTTTCTGAATTTACTGATGCCATGAGCAGTGTCTGAATATCAGTATTTTGATTACTGTTAATATTCATATGTTTCAATAAAATTAATTTAGCTAAGAATAAAAATACCTTTTATACAAGATCTCACAGGTTTTGGAAATGTATTGATTTAATGTACTTAGTTCAGTGAAAAATCTGTTGGTTTAAGCTATCTGCCATTAGTTTCAATTAAAATATATTGATCTGAGTAAATGTTGGTTAGTAAGTGTTGCCCGACTGTGAAAAAATATTTGCTTAAGCAAAAAATGTATGAGTATTTAGACATGTGTTTTAGGTTAGGGACTCTCCTAGCATCAGTAGAACTGTTCAAGTATCAATAAATTTCTCTAAACATAAATGAAAATATTTTTTCTGAAGTTAAAAAAGCTGATTACAGTAATATTGGGACTGGTATGCATATTAATTCAAGTAAACTTGTTTTTCAAAGAGTAAGCATTCAGTCAGGAATATTGCACCATGAAAACACTGAAAACTCAACCTCTCTGTGACATGGAAAGCTCTCATTCTCTTTCACATGGAAAGCCAGGCTTTCTTCTTTAACCACAAAGCCAAATAACCACAAACCAATAATAAAATAATTTTGGTAGCCATAGGTAGTAGGCAAACATGGGTGCAGGCTAGGAAATGCAGCTGTTTTAAAGTACTATATGTACGTTATTCATGGGATTAATTTTAATCCAAAGCATCAAAAAATATACATAGAAATAAAAAGCATGCAAGCAATAAGGCTGGTACACCAGTCCTTTATTAGTTCTATAAACACTGGAAGCCCTTGGGACTCTGATCTACAGGCAGAAGAGTACCCTCATCTTGGGATAAAAGATGGACATGCCTGCTTGACTCTGTCCTCAGCTACGTCCACTCACACCTAGATGCTAACTCCCCAGCACTGCCAGACAGACAGCAGGTTAAATCTATCCCACAGTGGTTTGCTCACAGCCATGCAGCAATTCAGCTCTAGGGTCTAGATTGAAAAGCTTAGGAGAGATAGTTGCACATTATTCTTCAGAGAATACATACATGCTGCCCATTTGTGTGGCTTACACTAGAGCTGTTTATTTTAGAAATGTTGTTTGTTGTAATCTCATCTAGTCGAGTTAAAAAAAAAAATAAATTCCTGACAGAAAGTAGCAGTTCTATCTTTGCACGTTTGTCTGGGGGAATGGCACTTCCAAGTTTCCCTCTTTTCCGTGTGTGGGTGTGTGCAGAGAAGAAATAATGTATCCATAGGATTTTGTACTTGCCACCTGTCCTGTATTTCAATGGCACACTTTGTCTGGTGGAACTGCCTTGCCTGGAACGGTGTATCTGTGTATATACTCCTTTCACAAGCACCAGGAGTCTGACAAAAGCACCAGCACCACTGTGAGGCACTGTCTGGATGTCAGGGGCAGTAGCCAGTGCCACAACAGCACCAGGTTATGGCCCAGTGTTCAGGGGTATCACGCTTCAGGCAGGCACACACTCTCATTTCTTATTTTATCCCTCTCATTTCTTCAGTAATTTTGATCATTAATTGGAGATTTGAAAATAAAAATCTGTTTAGCTGTGTGGTCACAGTTGTTGGCCAGAGGTTCCTGTAGTTTCAGCTAGCTGTTTCCATAGAGTTGTGGTTTTAAATGAAGAACCCCTACTTACTGCCTTCTACAAGTTGTTCCCTTTTTAAAAATCCTGTAGTAACAACAGTTAAACCCCATTACTGCATCCTTTTATAATAGAAATAGAAATTCATACCTGAAAATGTGATGTATATAACTTTCACATTGGGGTAGACCTCTAGACTGTATGTCACATAGCAATTATAACAGCCATTACCCTGCAAAAGAAAAAACTATGCAAGTGTGAAAATGGCAGATGAAATCCAGGTGCATTCCTACAAAGGAATGTATGGATCAGTAAGCAAGTCTTGGGGCAAGACAGGGCATGAAAATCAGCCACAGCACTGAGCAGTCAGCATCAGACACAATACTTGATTACCAGCTGTTAAACAAAAGTAAGCTGAGAGCTTCATAAACAAAGAAAAACACAGATAAAAAGCTAAACTAAGGCACCTGATGATCCAACAACTTTTCTAGGGCTGGGACACTAATAAAACCCTT
This sequence comes from Pachycephala philippinensis, assembly GCA_013397055.1. Taxonomy (NCBI): domain Eukaryota; kingdom Metazoa; phylum Chordata; class Aves; order Passeriformes; genus Pachycephala; species Pachycephala philippinensis. Next base: position 761,749 of record VWZT01013711.1, read on the forward strand.
TGTTGATTTCCTTCAACTCTAATTTTAATTCATCATCACAGAATGGAAAAGAAGGAAGGATCATTCTCTTCCTTGATGTTCATGTTTGCTTTTATTTATTAATGTTCTTAGACATTGCCAGTCTTGCTGAACTGGCAAAGGGATTTGCATCAGAATAAATCTCTGCTGGCTTTTTAACCCAATAATGTTAAGAGATTGCTTCTTTTGCTTTTAAATGCTTATTTACCCAGAGTGAGTTAACACTGCAAAACCAGAAATCTTTCAAACGGGCATTTCTGATTTAAAATATACAGGGACCTTCCCTCTCCCTCCCCCATTCACCTCAGTGGGAGTTTCTGACTGAATAATTAAATACAAAGTTATCTTCAGAGGTTGAAGAATTAAGTCTGCTTTTGAAGCAGTGAGATAATGGGTACCCAAGAACTCGGAGAACAAAGTTGCTTACAGCATGATCCCAGTCACTTAGGGGGTAAGTCTCAGAGACACAGAAGCTCTCTCAACCAAAGCCAGTCCCAGTATCCAAAATCCCAGTAAAACACAGATGACAGAGCAGAATACAGAAAAGCAAGAATACTTACATTATAGGATTTGCTTTAATCCATATCATAAAACTAGGTCAGATGACTATCTAAGCAGGTAAGAATGAAATGAACAATAAGTGCAACAAATAAGAAAGAAGGGAATCAGTAAAAGATAAGGTGACAGAGCAAGGCAAAGAAAATACTGTACTAGGCCTAAGCAGCAAAACATGTGCAGATTGCTGCTGGGAGTTTAATATGCAGTACTACATGTGTGAGCTCAAGGCAGGTATCCCACAAGGTAATAAAGATAGCATTTATGTGACAGATTTGTTGTATTTATTTTTTTCATGTTCACAACAATGATACTTTAATGCCATCTATACCAGTTTCAGACCAGAAATACCGTATCTCCTGACACTATTCCAAGTAATTCATGGATTATATTTTGCCCAGCAAGCTGAGGTGATGTAGAATAGTCCAGTGTCCCATTTGCTGAACCAAGGTTAGGGCGCAGAAGTTCTGCAAGGTAAATCAGTTGTGGGATCATCCTGCCTGTGTCCATGAAAGGTATGTATTTTACTAGAACTCCAGACTGTATTCATTCGCACACATTCTTATATTTTTCCTAAAATTTCAAATTCTGGGAAAGTTTTTCCAAAAATGGAGAGAGAGTGGGCAAACATTCATGAGAATGGAGAAAAGTTATTTACAGTGAAGCTGAACTCGGTCAGATAAGTGACTATTCTAATAAATGTTTGACTTTTCTCACCCACTTTCTGGAGAGAGATTCAGGCTTAAGAAATAAAGTCTCTAAATTAAGAAGCTTAATAATTTCTGCATTTAAGATGACTTGGTGGCTTGTGGGAGTGCTTAAGGTTTATGCTAGAAATTCCCTTGCATCCCAGGGATCAAGAGTAGAAGCTGATAAGATAACTTGAGGCACGGGAGCAGCATGTCTCACTCCACTGGCTCTGCCTTCAGAGAACGTTAGTAGCTGGCATGAGGATGAGTCTAGCTCTCTTTGAAAATCATAAAGAAAGCAGACAGCTACACTATACTGCTTCTAGTTACTACCACACATTCCCCTAAGCACAGAAACCCATTTCCATTGCTCCAGTGGCTGTTTTCAGGTTTCTTCGTCATGGTAGATTCACTGTCAGACAAAGGAAAAGGAAAAAACTTTGTCCTAATTAGTATTGATCATCAAATAGCAACATACCTGTGACGGAATCACAGATACCACACTGAGAACTGGAAAAGCCATTAAGGTTTCTAAAAGGGGTATAGTCGGTCTTCCTGGCCTTCTATGCTCATTCCTGACAAGCAGTGATGAGTGACCCAGGAGGCAGCAACTGGCTTCAAGGCAGCTTCACTGTGACTGAATAAGGAAGTGGGACCATACTTCTGCTGTGCAGACCTAACGTAAGGACCAGTCCAATTGAAAAGACCTTTTCTGAGGGCAAAATTCACCTGTTCTATGATGGTATCTTGGTATGATACTCTAAACGCTAATAATATAACTACATTGAGTTGTATTATTCTTTTCATCCATTTTAACCCCTAAATCTTTTCTAAAAGGGCAAATAAACAAGAAACTCCCACAACACTATCCCTTCTGTTTTAGGATTTTTTTTCTGAAGATTGGGAGAAGAAGAGGAACAGGAGATTTCAAAGGCTTCTTGCACCTGTTAGACCACCCTGCATTGCACCTGTGAAGCTGCTTTTCACACAGCCTCTCTGCTCACATGTGGAAGCAATATGATAAGTGCAACATGGCAATGTGTGTTATACAGCTCAGTTACTTAGATACTGCATTTAACTAGAGACACTTATTCCCATCAATTAATGGTTAGCCAGTGTGACTGAACACCGGAAAATACTCTCTGTGAACATTTGTTTCAGTTCCTAGTGAAATTTGCCTGCAATCACATTCCTTCTGCCTACACTTCTCACAAATGAGCTATTCATTAGTTTTATGCTAGGCCAGGAATATGCACTGAAAAAGGAGCTACTCAAAACAATTTCCAGTTCAACATTAAAAAAAAAANGGTGGAAATTTAGTCTGTGTTCTCAGATATGAAAAGAAAAAGAGTGAGAAATAAAAATTGAAAGTGATTTTCAAATTTGTAGCTATGGCAATGGCAAGTTTCTAAATGGCAGAGGTTGTGAGAGAGTAGAACTGTCTTTTGTGCTTCTCTGAAGTAGGGGCATCACAGCAGGTATTTAACAAACTGGCCCCTATAGGTGTCTGAAGCCATCCAGGATGTTACAGGTTTAAGGCAAAGGCTTGAAGTTCTAAGGTGAACCACAGGCACACCAAAAAGGAAGGGAAGTTATGTCCACTATTGTCTTCCATCCTCTTCTGTCTTCAGACTGCAAGTGCTTCAGGACATAAATGTACTTACGCATGTTTCCAGATAAAAGCAGCAGAGGCAGGCAAAAATTATAGAATGGATGAAAATAGTTGATCAAAATGGTTGAACAAATACACTTACAAGGGTATATTTATCTTCAAATTATTCATAAAATGTCTGGGAAGGAGCTCCAAGTTTCTTTCAGGAGGTTTTGTAACCAAAACTTACCTGAACATTTGGGAACGTGTGTCAAGAGGAAAAGATGTAGGAGGAGCATGGCAGCAGTCCAAGGGTTAAGACAGCTGCAAAAAAACATCCAGGAAGGTGGTAACACAACAAACACCTACTCAGCAGAGTGTTTAATGCCAAAGATCAAGTTATGGCATGTAGCTGGTAATATTGCTGAGGTCAAGAGGCTGCAAATTCCTTTATGATGGTTATCTCTATCTTTCAGCTTCCTATATTTTGACTTTACACTCCATTTTTCTGTCACCAGGCCTCATGGTAAGTGCCTAGTTGATGGCTATTCTGCTTAGCCTTTAAGAAATAAGGGTAAGCCCCAGCCAGCATTTCTGTGGTTTCTGTTTCCTGTGTCAGCAAATAACTCTGAGTAACAAATGCATTCCGGAAAATCAGGGTCTGTCCATGGACAATTTGCAAACATAAGAAGACTCAAAAATTCAATTAATAGCTGACTTGTTATGAATTATTATCTCCACCTCTTCTGTTTGCTGCTCAGCAACTGTGTGTGGCCACTCAGGCCAACACACACCCCCAAAAACATGAGACGAATAACTTCTGACCTTGTTCTTCCTATGACCTTATAGCACTGGCTTGCAGAAAGAATATGTGTATACAAATATCCTGGCGTAACATCAAGAGCGGTTCAGTAAGTAGTTCACAACTGCTGACCATCTGGCTGTTAGATCTAAGAGGGATCTATTAATGTTAGAGCTAGAACAGTGCCAAGCTGCAGCAGAAACTGCATGACCAAAGTGCATGCAGGCCACCCTTAAAACCCTGACAGAAATCATTGCAATTGTTTTATCCACCCATTTACTCAAGTAATGTCACATTATTTCTCGTGCCATCACATCCAGAAGCACTTCACAGGAAGGAGCTCCGTTATTTGATAGTACAATAATAGGCAGCCTCTAACAGCTTTAAATCTGAGTTTATGTCTTCATGATATACTGGAAAGACAAATTTTTGTGCATTCTCTTGCTCCTTCCTGCCCTTTGAGATGATCAAAAGCAATGGAATAGATAGACATAGGTGCTGTTAACACAGTGACAAGCCTCAGGTAGAGGCAACATAAATTAAATGGGGCTCTGCATTGTAGGATGGTTTTACCGTGCCCTTGCTCACTTTAAAGCCTGGTAGAATAAGTTTGTGTCATCCAGCAGTTTTACTGGATTGGCAAAATATACAATAAGCAAAGAACAAAGAGCAGGGAGGGGGAGATACGTTAATATATACAGCTTATGGGTCGATTTATGTATTATGGAAGCTGATGTACAAAATCTATACTCAGACATCTCTCCACACTTTTATTTTGTTGGTGTCACGAAAGAAATGATCCTGAGGGATTTGCCTGTATCATCATGCATGTCAGTTTAAGAAGGTCTTTTCATTTACTGGAAGCAACAAGAAGAAAAAGCTGTGAGGAGAATAAAAAAAAGTATTGCATTGACATTGTTACCAATTTTGCAAAACACTAAATAGTAATTTTGAAAATAAAATTTAATAGTAAATTTTGCATTTTCCTTTGAGAAATATTTGGAAAACCAACCGAACACCCATTCTTTCTCTTAGAGATACATTTAAATGTGTTTGGAATGTGTATTGAGTCTCAGGCACAAGACTAAAATTCATTTTCTAAATATTTTCTTGTTTTTATTACTGACCTGACTGGTCTAACTTAAAATATTGCCTCTAAGTATTTTTCCCTCTTATGCATGCTTCCAATGAGCAGATCAGTCTCTGAAATTTAGGAAGTTGATCTGAACTGAAGCCGCTATAAAAACATTTTGAGGTCTGCCCATCACAGCTTACAATGCTGTTTTGAAAAATAACCCCAGGGCTATTTAATTAATCGTTCATTCTTTTAGTCTTTCAGCCCAGGTAAATTAATACCTATGCTGCCTATGGATCAATGAGTTCTGGAGTTTCCTACAGATTAGCACATCTGTATTTTAAAGCCATTTTGCCTTAGTAGGAAAGAAAGAAGCAAAGAAAGAAAGAACAAACATATTCCCATGAGGAACCTTTCAGGGATCAATTCATAAGCAAAGGAAAACATGCTATTCTCAGCAAGGAAACAATGTATTTTTTGTCTGCTACAGTGATTAATAACGTGCTATAGCTGGAGCCTATTTAAAGGGCTACATCAATCCATGTAGACCAAAAGCTGACCCACTTCAAATTCTTAAAATATTATGAGAATTGCCCTCAACATTTTTTTAAAATTATAGGAGTAAGTGGAAGCTATAGAATTGCCACCAACTATTGCCTTCACCAAGAAAACCGAGTATCACTGTCGAGAGCGTTCAGAAATAGTGGCAGAAATCCTAGAGCTCTAAGGAACCACCTTAAAAATCTCCAAATCTCAGGGTACATGGGGACCACAAAGTATCATGCTGTTGGGTTTTTTATGCATACAACAATTCAGAAGATGGATTTTTTACCCCGTCTTAATTTCAAAATCCCTAACAAGGTTGTGCCTGTCTTCTGTCTTCAAGGTTTATAAACAGATAAAAAAGCAGTTTGTTTGCCTGTTTCTGTCTAGCAGAAGTGCTAATGTTTTTCTGGAACTGAGGAAATAAGTTTGATATCTATAAGCATTTAGGAGCTCAGAGATTACATTTTAGGTTACAGACTCAATCCTCAGCCTTGAGCCTTCCCTCTTCCACAATAGCTGGAGATGAGTATTTGCTGGTCTTCCTGGGTCATGACTCTGAAAAGGACCAAACCCTTGCAGGTGATGTTTAGTCAGTAGGCCAGAGAGTGCTTTATTTTCACAGATCAGACCCTTGAGCTCTCCTTCAGCAAAGTACACATATAGCTTCTCAGATGGTGAGTAATCTTGATGATATTAGTAGAACTACTCAGATATGCAAAGTCACATTGGGATTTTAGTGGGTAAGGGACCTTCTGAATAAATAAATTCATAAATCCTCAAAGCACAAGAAGGCTGAAAAAAATTTTTAAAAAATCATCAAAATCTTCAGTCAAATAGATAAGAATCTCATTTTTTGTATCTTGTGAAAAAGTGCATTTTACTGAAGACAAAAACTGAATTATTAATATACGGCCAATAGCCAAACATAAGATAGAGTGTATGCTAATTTCAGAGTTCAAATAGGCATCTATGATCCTAAATTTAGCCTCCCATAAAAAAAAATACCTTGGCCAAGCTGTTTAAAAACGCCTCAAACCCTTTAAGAGTGAAGCAGAGAAAACTAGGGTAATGTCTTCAGGTTCAGAAAGCCAGGCAGCAAAAGGGCAAGTGAGCAACACCTCCACCCTCAGCATTACATGGATAGCATGCAGGAGGAACAGTGAACCACCCATCCCACCTGATGGGATGACTACTCTAACAAATAAAGTTAGCAGGGCTGATGGCAAAACAAAATCCTTGATATAATATGGAATAGATGAATAATAGGACAAATTCCTGGGATCCAATATCAGGCCAAAATACCCTGCCACGAAAAAAATGTGAACTAATGGGTGGGTAACTGCACCCCAGTTCTGCAGCCTGGGCGTGCATCTGGGCTGTACCTCTTGCTGAACGAAGGCAGCAAGCAAGGCAGCAAACAAGGGCCACTTGCTTCTGTGCTCCAGCGTGCATCGGTCTGGTCCCTTTGATTCATGAGTGTCTCAGATTTGTCTTTTCCACCCTCTTGGGAACAAAGACTTCATGCTCCCTTTGCTCTCTTTTTCATGTGAAACTCATGTGGTGCTGTAGGACTCTGTCTTCAAAGGATTTAGGGCAGTTTACAGCATCTATATATCAGGCCCACAGCACTTTGAAAATTGGGGAGCTTAGGTTTATATGACTTTAATGTTCTCCCTAGATATGGTCCTACACTGGCAAAATGCACTGAGGTTGACATCACCTGCCTGTAGTACATAATGAAATTCGTACTTGAATGGCAAGTACTTTAAGTGCTTTTTTTGTAGTCTATCACCAATGATTTTCTCACTCTAGTTATTACTTATTTCTAAAACCTTAGTTACAGAAGCAGTTAAAAAATAACTTTCTCTTTTTAAAATGTTGATTTGTTTTTCTTGCAGAGAATGTGTTGTGAAATGTCAAGGTAAGCATTAGTTAAAGGGCTACTACACCATGCCAGCAGGAGCAATTTACTTCTTATGCATATATTCCTGAACATTATTTTGTTCCCTTTCTTGTTGTGAATGGGAGCTACTTCCTTACAGCAGCCGAGGGCTTTCCTCCCCCCTCTCCTGCCCTTTCTTCACCAGCTCAACAGCAGGGGCACATTGAGGGCATGGGCAGTGGAGGCACTTATAGCGGATCTGTACATTAAGATAGAGTTGCCCCAAATAAATGCAGTCAGCAGGCATCGTTTCAGTCTGAAAACTCAACATTTTCTGTGTGTTAGAGCTGTATTAAGCCGTTTAATTGTTTTGTGATTACCAGAACACTTACCTTGTGAGGATATTAATTATCCAAGCATAAAAAGACCGAGTTTTTCTGTAAGGAGAGAGCCATTCTTTTTTCTTTTTTTTTTTTTAAGTTATTCAAGTTTATTTTACTCATTCCAGCTAAATAGATCCTGCCTGGGAAAGAGGAAAAAAATTGGTCTAAATGCAAATTAACATTACTGTTTAAATATCACAGACCATTTTCTCTGAGCCCAGTTACAATAACTAGTAATTATAAAAATTGCTTGCCTTGGGCTTCTGGCTAAGCCAATGCTAAACTTGTCCTTTTATTAGATCTGTCAGACTGAGTTAATTATCTTTATGATAATAGATGTGCCTTACCTCAAACAAAACAAATACCCTTATAATTAGCTTTTTAGTTAGAATTTTAATTTATTTATAAAGACTGTTCGTTTTGTTTCTTTTTTTGCTTTTACAAAGAAGTTTTAACAGGTTACTAGTCAGCTTAGTAATGTTTAAGAAAAAACAGACTCGCTAGGTAGACCAAAATGTTTTGTGGTTAACATTGTTTCTCACCTAGCCACTGTGAAATCTGTTGGGTTATGTGAACGTGCAGGTGTACATTTGTGGAAAAGACAAGCGAGAGGGAGAGAGGAAGAAACAAGGCATGTTATTTTATTCCAGAAAGTTTTCTTTCTTTCTTTCAGCTCTTTCTGAGCTGATTTTTGAAACAGCGCATTAACCAAATTTAATAGTGAGGCACGCTAGCAAACACTAATCCTGGCTGCATGTTTTCTTTGAATCCTTTTTCTGAAGTCAGAGATGAACTTTCGTTAGACTACTGAAAATAGAAAGCACAGTCTGGTTTAATATATCTCTGTCTCCACAAAATCCCTTTCAATCTCTCTCTCTTTCTCTCTTCTTTTTTTCTTTCTTATCTTCCTCATATATTCTCTGAACTGATCCTGCAAGCCCTCCAAGCAGAGTTCCTGGTAAGAATTGAGGGCTTGCAGAATGGGGTCTGTACTTTATTCAACATTTCAGATGCATTTATTCCACTAAATAAAAAAATGTGCCTTGTGCATCAAGACTATCTATTATTAAAAAAAAAAAAAATTTCAAATTCGGGGTTGGTGGAAAATGCAATCTACAGATTAATGAATTAAAGAAGATGGTTAGGAAACAAGTGCCTTGTGTATTATTTTAGTTCTGTCACACTGATAGGATCCAGATTAGATTTGTCAGATGAAGCCTGTTTAAATCAGAGTCATGGTGTAAGTTCTTGATCTGATTGTCCCCATGGGAGTAAGGCAGTCCTATCTGACAACACTGTCAAGGTCTCAGGTCATTAATATTTCTGTCAGAATTTGAGGTCCAAGGATTAGCTGAGGCTAACTAATACTGGTTTATCATCTTATTCCCTCTCTATCATATCTTGTTCCCTCTCTACTGAAGTAGTGGAACAGGCTTGATATGCAACAAATGTAAGCAAATGTGAATAAAAATGTGGTGGCAATTACAGTAGGAGGAGACATTACCAATATTTACTAGTTTTTTCAATTAATAAAGTAATTTGAAAAATAAACAGCTTTGCAACCAAATGAAGGCAAATGCAGCTGTTTGGTAATGAAAAAAACCCAACCCATTACTATGCACCTTGTGTAAGCATGCAAAAGGAAAAAACTTGAAATCGACAGACATATATCTTTCTTCTCTCTATAACTTCTATATAATATAAAATTTATATGAAACTAAACTTATAAGCTCCTCAGGAAACACTACTAAACAATGAAAATGTACTATTAAATGAAAATAATAGTGATAGCTAACATTAAAAGCAACCCAATACCAATGTATTTCTGTTTGCAATTAAAAAATCCTCATTTATTTTTCGTAAGTGAAAGTTTTTTGCTGGAAACAAGTGTTTCTGTGGCTAATAATTAAAACTATTGTGACGGAGGGTTATATTTTCCTAACTTTGTATGGTCTATTTGACTGTTCTAAATCACCATTAAAGACTGTATGTTTATTCTCTATTTTTGAAAAATGGTAGGAGAAATGGGAAAAGGAAGAAAAGGAGACAGGAAATCAAAATAGAAATGAAAATGTTTTAAATGTAAGAGTGAGTGAAATATAACAGCCCTTCAATAGACACTTTCAGAAGAAAGGTCTATGCCAGCCCTATTTGCTTGCAGTTCTACAAGTGGTGTTAAATCTACTACTCAGGAAGACCGAGTTTATAACTTTTTGAGTCTTTCTGTAGTCTTTCACTAGGTCCCTTGCAGTTAACAGGGCTACGTGGCCACTTCTTTTTCTGACCAAGGAGAGAGGAGAGAAGATACCCATGTCAGCTTTCTGGAGAAGCCAGAGCCTTTGGAGCCAGGTCTGTGCTGGTTTCCCATGTTAGCTGACAGTCCCATGGGCAGGGTTTCTGCATACACAAAATCCTAGTGATCCTCCTCAAAACTGAACATAATTTGTTTGCCAGCACTTGTACTAGCAGCTAGAAAAAGGTATTAGAACTATAGATAACCTCTCCTCCCAACCCCCAATCATACCCAAACTTGGCATTGTGTTCTTGCCAATGGTGAAAAAGGACTCTGATTCAGTGCTTCTCCTGGAGTGCCAGAAAACCCTTTGCTGCTGAAAATAAAAAGCTGATCCCTGTTTTTTTCTTAGCAAGTCAAAGTGCAAAACTACACCAATATTAGCCAAAGTAAGTTGATGCTTCCTCAGTCACCCCTCATTCCCAGCTCAGTCTCCTGGTCCTTTGCACCAACCCTGGTGCCTGTCTGATCCTTTACCGAGATGGTTCAGAGAGCTGAACTAGCAGTAACTTATTTTCTGATTTAGTCTTATTTTCTGATTTTTAGCAGTAGCTTATTTTTCTGATTTTCAGTGACTCTCTGACCCACCTCCCTGTGGCATCAGATGAGTGCTGGTTGCAGGACAGGTGGGACTCTGAGGCTAGAGGCAAGCTTTCAATCTCTGCTGCTCACAGGTCTGTGACGCCAGGCATTGCTGCCACACAGCTATGCACCAGCTGGGGTTTTTCAGTGATTGCTGGGATTCTCTTAACCCAAGCCAATATTTTATCTTTCCTGAGTCATTTCTTAAACAAAACATTTTGATCTCTCTCTTTGTCAAGCAACATAACAGAAAAAAATACCCCACATAACACAAAATACTCTAGATAGATCCCAGCTTTCTGTACATTTTGAGGGTTTTTTACTTCCTTTTCTTTTCTTTCAGATGTCCTGGTTAGATGGGGAGAATGTGTTGTATAAGGATAAAGAAACTGGGGTTAAATGACATTGTTGACATTATTATTTATGCTTATACTAGAGTAAAATTCTGAATTTTCTGTGGCCATATTTGTGCTTTCTTGTACAAAAACATACCGTAACAGCTCCTGTTCAAGGAATTTATATTTTTCAATGAGATGCTATATTCTGTACTATAGAAACAGACCTAAGATTTAGATATTCTATACATAACCCATAATATTAATAGATACTGTAAAATGCAGTCTGTTTTTAATAGTCCAGGGGGACTCCGCATGAACAGAACAATATGTTGTGAACTCTATCAACATAAGCAAGATCTTGTTCCTCTGCAAAATTCTCCAAAATTCTCATTAGTTGTGATTGCATTTGGAAGATTCTGATTGAAAAAGAAAGAATTTAATTTCCATACAAACGAATGCACAATACCCTAGAATCATCTATTTTTACAGTTACATGATCAGTTATATAGAAACAGAAATGCTCTTACCATTGAGCAGACATCTTCAGGAAAGGTCATAGCTGTACTTGACTCTGTTCTGCTCTTTTACAGGTCTGATGCTCTGTCACCATCCTGCAAGGACAAATACACCACAACATGGGCATGGCAGGGTTAGCTCTTAAAAAAATTTAGAGCAACACTTTAATCTTTTAGTATTTTAAAGTGAACTTTGAAATGGAATGCAGACATCTGTTGCATATTTACTTTACAACTGAGGAATGAATCCCTCCGAATATGGATGTTCACTAAAGCAATGGGAAAAGAGCATTACTAAGTTTGTAAAGTCTGCATTCCAAAGGTAGGAAATGTCACAGTTAAGGCTGCGATTTCAGCTCCAGCTCCTTGGACAAATGCATCATGATACAAGTTTTAATTAGTTTCCAATCTCTACTTTTCCACAGTACCACTGCTTTACTGGATGGCAGCACAGTATGCATCCCTTCTGGCTGCCCATAAAATATAAAATGATGAAAAACATTGTTACACCAGCCAAATATTATAACTAAAGCATCTCAGTGAAAGGTAGCTGGTGTATATAAATTCTTTGCATTTGTATGTGCTGTACATTATTGTGAAAGTTACTCTTCTCAAGAGAATAATAGTGTCAATTAGGCTGTCAAGGATGAGTGAGCCCATCATGTGAGCTTTGACAGAATGCTTGGGTTGATTAGCTTCGTGCAGTTATCATAACTTAATATTTACATTTGAGTAGCTAACATTTTACAAAGTCTCTTTGAATCTTTTCTGCTTACAGAACTGCAATCATAAATATTATTTGTCTTAAAAAAGAAACATCATCATATACTGTACATCACTTAAATATGTTCATTTAAATAGGTTGCAGGCATAGTTATCAAATCAAGATTAAAGCACCATTTTTCCTTACTATATGAACAGGCAAAAATGAAGCAAGTCACTCTGCTTAGGGCTGTTGAAGACAAGGCTGGGTTTCCCATTCCTGTATGTAGTTTCTAGGACTTGTCAAAAATGAGTGATATTTACTGTTTACACCACCGGGAAAAGTAAAATCTTCTGCCTGTGGAAGAAAAAAGGCAGGCAGTGTCCTGTAGGCTAGAGTGCATATCAGGCTTAGCAGCTGGCTAACCCTTACAAGAAAAGGAAGGATTGACTAACCCATCTCTTGGACACCATCTCGATATTCTTGGGGCACCCTTTTTTCCAAGCAGACATCTTCCATCTTGGGAACTGGACAGGAACTGAGCTTCCCCTTTATGTAGCAATAATGGAATGAGGTGGACATATAAGGAGCTGTGTCATATACAGGAGCTGGCAGCATAGCACCTGCTTTTCTCTGCAGTCCAAAGGTAGAGCAGGGACCAGCAGGATCTGGAGTGTGCTTTTTCCCAATTCATAAAAGAGACCTTAATTTTTTTAAATGATAATACAAGGTGTCAAAGACAGATTTCCTTCAGAATGTCATGTATCGCTCTCAGCAGGGCTTTTAGTTTTCAATGATTTCTGTTATATATGCCATCTGCTTTCAGTTGTGACCTGACCAAATCTCCTCCTGGATGCTATTTCAGGGCTGCATATCTTGGACATTGCAAGGTCAGAATTCTAGGCAAGGTACTATCACTGTGCCAAAAGATAAACACCTTCTCAATTTTCATTTGGTCTCTAGTCAAATTAACCTCTCATTGACTTCAACTCAGGACTCTGGAATTTCACCCAAAATAATAGTTCTAATAAAATGAATGAATATCCAGTATGAAAGAGGATTCACAGACAGAAGCACAAAGGTATGCAGTGTTTTAAAACATTAAATAAAACATATCTTATCCCAAGTGCCTCCTCCACGTGGCGGGAAACACACAGACTAGGTTTTCTATTTTGTAGCCAGAGTTTTCTGAATTCTTTTTCTATTTCAGTCTTGTGTGTTCTCCAATGAGACTGTAGGGAAACTGGATGGATGCTGAGCACCTAAGTGCCAGGCTGTTACAAACTCAGTGTAAACTTTAGTCTTTCCTTACCTGCATCTGTCCATAGCATGAATGAGGACTGGCAATGGGCTAATCTAAAGCAAAGTAGTAAGTCATTCTCCCTCATGCTGTGACATTGAAGGAGATGTCATGGGCTCACCAAGTGAAGACTAGAGAAGGCTAGTGGCTCCTATGTTGGGTTTTCACCACACCAAATCCTGCTGTGTGAGAGATACTAGATCACTGTTATGGGAATTAGTAACTATGTGGGAAAAGACAGGAAGGAGAAGTGAATTTTAAAAGAAGATTGAAAGAAACACCTAGAGAGCAAATGAATAAAACATGACAGAAGCAATCAGAGAGGTAAAGGAGACAAAGGAAGCATTAAGGTGAAAATATTAAGTGAATGAAAGAGGAAAAATGCATGGAAAGTAAAAATGGAGATGTGGGACAAGGTAAGATTGTTAGGGACTTGGCCTGTTCAAGTCAATAGCTTGAATTTCCTCATTATGCATTTGCATTGCAGCCATGTCAGGAGCCCACACGGTGAGCAGGAAGGTGGCATGCGACGAACACAGCATTTGGAAGTGAAAGAAAGGATATATTTGTCTGGCACCTTTAGAAAAAAACAGTCAGGAGAGTACAACGCTGATAAACTGTTCTTGAATATACTGCCAGAAATGTAAACATAGCAGAGATTGATCTGAACTCCTCATTTTTCACACAAAACCTCTTTCCACTTCTTAGCGATTAGGGTCACTAGAGAAATGGCGGACGAGAGAGAGAAAGGCTCACATTAATTACAGATTTACTATGTCAACTTCATTATAATATGAAAGAACAAAAGCCAGTGCTGTGAGACAAGTAGGGAGAGCACATATAAAAACTGGAAAGGTCTGAGAAGAGGCCTCTCAAGCTCTATATCCCTTACTGCTCCCTTTGCCAAAAAGTAACCAGGGCAAAGATCCAGTGAACTGGAGACTGTAGCTGGGAATAAGAAATTAGGGAATAGAGTTCTCTCTTCTCTTATTCAATATTGTGAACCATTCCAAAGTAGAAGATAACCAGAAGGGGACCATTGTAAGGAACCACAACTGCATTAAACCCACCCATGCCTTCCCAGGTCTGGCAATGTGTGCAACCTGGTATGGGTACAAGGAGCATGTCAGTGGAAGGTATGTAAAGATATTATAACTCAAGATCTCCTTATTCAATTCCCAAGAAGAAGAATTACCTAAAATTCACAAATTGCTTGAGCCCATCTTTACAGATCAAGGACATTTTCCAGGGAAAAGAAAAAAATAAGAAGTCACTGGATTATAGTTATCACAAAGCCAGAGGGGAAAATTGCACAGTAAAGCAGTATATTTATATCTACAGAACCATAGAGAGCAAGCAAAACAAAATAAAAATAAAATACCCCTAAGCAGCCTAAATTGCATTGCAAATAAAACTTTGTATTAAGAGATACATTTGCATACCAGAAAAATTAGATGTGAAACTTACAGTAACCACAGATCAAACCATTAAAAGTAAAAAGGGGTCTGCAGAAATCTTGATGGGGTGATGACTTAGAAAATACTTATTAAGGACTTCAAAATTTGACCTAATAATAGGATTTGCATGTCCAGTTTTAAAATGAAACCCCCCAGAAGTCATTTTCTCTTGATACATACACATACTTCAGTCTAACAGTAAAGGAAGAAATGTGAACGCATTAAAGATGGAATATACCATGTAAGAATCCCAGAAGGACTTAACTGAGTTTAATTTAGATTAATAGGATACTATATAAATACTTCTTGCTTGTTAAGCACTTTTTATTAAGATATAACCACTGTCTAATACTTTTCCATCATTCACACTCCAAAAGCATAAAGAGAATAACAATTTCAAAAGTAATGAAATTCCGTTTTCAGAAAACCAAGACATTCAAAGCTGGGTTTGTTTTTAAGAGTGTAGAAATGTCATTCAACTCCTAATTTTAGTTCTTGAAAGGACAGTTCAATCTTGTCATTTAATCTAGCCTTAACTAGCTGTTTGCATTTGCTCTGCAGTCAGTGAAGAGCAACAAACACCTCCAACAAACAGATCGTCCATTGTAGAAGAGGAGACTGGAGTAAGTGGATTATGTCGCTCTCTGATGATATTTATGAATGTCTCCTCATTAACACTGATGTCATGCAGATGACAATCTGAAACCAGACTTGAACATTTACACAGCTGAAAGGAAGTTAGATGATCCTCAGCTCACAGTGAAGTTTTCAAAATCTCCATTCTCACATTACTAATTATTTCAAAATTGTAGGTACATTTGCCCTTCAGCACCTTTGGATGAGACATTGGTTCTCTTAAATCATCTAATTGGTGTAGATTGTGAATCTCCTACTGTTTAGAAAAACTATTAAATCAGCATGAGGACTGGAAGACGTTTGGGAAAGAAAACCAGGTCCTAACTTGTCACTGCTTTATGTTAAAAGAAAAGTATTAGCATACTCAGTTTCACCAGTTACTGTGACAAGATATATGTGATTATTACTCTACAGAAAGAGTACAGTCTGCTTCCTTTACCCTGAGCCGTGAGTAGTACTGATCACTTCCCTTTGAAAATAGTGAAAGCTACATAGAGTGGGTTCCAAGTTTCAAATTTGTCTTTCATGAATATTTGGGAAATAGCTATTATGAACTGGAGCAGACAGATGATAAAAGATAGAAGGCAAAACACAAATATTTAAGTACAGAGAGAAATGTAAAGGAACAGTAATTACTACTGGCAGAGAGAACTATTTGCATGTACATTTATCCCTTCCAGAATTGTTGTATCTGAACATTTTTTTCAAAATTAGGTGGTATATCTTACACAGTATTCTGGGATGAGAACTATTATTTGCATGGTGAAAAGTGAGGTTCAGAGAGGTTAGAGACTTCAGCCAGAAAAACATTAATTAGTGTGCTAGAGTTTACTGTCAACGGGAACCGTAAGCTTGACATGTACCTGGAGTTTTGCTCAATCCAGACCATAATTCTCTTCTCAGTTATTCAACGTAGCCAGTAACTAAGATGGACAAAAATTGTTATTTAACTGTGTACAAATTATAGCATTTCCATAGGACTTTATTTATTATGTATATATTCCTATTGATTGCATCTTTATTTAACACCATTAGAATGATATTGAGAATTAAAGAATTCAAACACAGCTTATTCTTACGTTTAAAATCCACACTGAAACAGATTGTTTTTGACACTTTTAAAATATGATATAAAGACTTAAAAAAGCACTTTTTAATAGCTCCATAGTTGCCTGTCGTCACCCTGAACAGAGAGAATAACAGAAGACAAACAGTCATCACAATATTTCTGACCTAGTAAGAAGTCAGGGAACTTTCATTTTTGTCCTTTTACAAATCCTCTGCTCCCAAGACATAGCTTAGAAACTGCTAAAACATCTTTCGGATTATAGATGTCTCCTATGCAGCTGTGAAAAAAATCTGGTTATGTAAACTAATTGTTTATTTTTTCTATTGTTAGTGATCCATAAGCAAAGTATCCACTAAACCTGTTAGAGGAAAGCATGGTCCAACTGCTTGCAGCCACTGTGCCTCAGTAGCTAGCAAGTTCCAGTCTTGCCAAGCTTAAACATTTTCAGACAAGGATCCACATGTCTGGATGATTAAATAATTCAAAACTTCAGGCTTTATGATACTCACCTATTACTCATTTATTTTCTTTCTATTTGTTCCAAGTTGATTTTCTGGGGGCTTTTTTTGAAGCAATATAAATTCTCAAGGCAAAAGAGGATCTTCCTAAATAGTAGGCAAACAGTAAGCATTTCATTTAAAAATGACACTTTATCTGAAATATGGAAATACGGGGTAAAATTCTTATTTCAGAAAGGGAAGTAGTGTCCATGAAACCACCCATGAGCCCAATGTAATCAATGTGAACAGAACAAAAATCTTTATTGTTTGTACAGTTCCAAATACCATGGCTCCCCTTTTTACATATATCCACCTATATTTAGGCACAGCCCTCTTGCTTGATGTTAAGGGCTGCTTTCATCTGATGAGTTTTGGTGATCTCCTTCCAGTTGAACAACTGTCACTGATTACAGTAAACAGATGATGAAAGCTTTTTGCATCTTTTGCGATCTTCAGCATCAAAATATTGTAATCACTATTTTTCCTAAGGCTCATTCTCCTGCTCAATATCTTAATGGCATGTGTTTTAATCCTAGCATTTTCAGTTTGTGACAGAGTTCAGCTAACCACGGTATCCTCAATTCAACACCACCCACGGTTTCTATCCATTTTATACTGTCAGAAGCACATCAAGCAGCCTCTGAGAGTAATCACATCAAAATCGATTTTCATGGCTGAGAGAAAAATAATGGAAATTTCTCTAATGTAGAAAATGTATGTGTTCCTTTTGGTTAACCAAAATAGACTATATATCAGGACTGTCAAAATTAAGTTTTCTTAATTCAGTGCTCTTCCCCAGACTTGTGTACAAATTACAAGCCCTCACTACAGAATGTCTTTAACATGATATTCTGTTGGACTGCCTTAACATGTCTCCCACAAAATTAACAGTCCACCCAAGTGATGGACTACAGATCATTCCCCTTAGCAGATCTACAAGCAAATTAATCGAGGGGCTATGAAAAGAATCCCTGAACCTATACTGAAATGGCCAGCCAGGACTTTATACTTGCATGGAGCCTCATGAGGTTACCAGCTGCTGCACAAAGCCAACAGCAGGGTATAGAGGCCACACATGAAATCATGGGTCAGTTCTCTGCATCTATAACCACTCAAGAAATGTGAGATTCTATGCAATATTGCGCAAGCAAAGCTCAACAAAATTTTCAAGAAGAATACTTCAACAAGGATATTCTCTGAAGGAGCAAGAGCCTCTTAAATGTAATAATTGTTTTTAATTGTTTGACAGCATTGTTGGAGAACCATGTTCAAATGTTAGTTTGCTGTTCTGAATATGCTGCTCATCTGTGACTGCTCTAATCAGTTGTGCAATGTTATGTTCCAGAGTTAGATTTGCTTACCTCCTTTAAATGGATTTGAAATGTTGAAGTGGATGTTCATGAGCTTACTTGTAGAGATTCTGGTAGGACCCAGAAAGAGAGAAAAGGCTAAAATAGCTCACGTTATTTCCTGGGGTTATCTTAAAACTAGGTGCTAGAGAAGAGACTGACAGCAGTAGTAGCCAGGCACATGTATTTGGGATGCAGCAAAGGCGTTTTCTATGGAAATACCTGGGAATCTTCTGAAGGTAATTACAGATAGCCACAAATATTTATTCAAATTTGAAAATGGTAGTAACCTACATTCTTAAAACAGGATTAGCTCATTAATCTGAAAAGTGCTTTTTGTGGTGCATATGGAAAAAAATAGGAGTGGCAAGTTTTGATTTAGAAAGACTTTTGTGGTTGCTTTGCTAAGGAGACATGGTCTAAATGAAACTATGATGTCATGAGTGAAAACTTGTGTTAGAGAACTTTATCCAGCAAGTAGTTCTCAGGTGACATTCTGTAACAGTCTGTTCTGGATTTTGTCTATTGTCACTAACGATTCAGACAGTGGAATAAAAAATACGTTTATTGAATCTGCTGCTGATGCAAATATGGGAGGGATCATACACACGTTTAGGGACAGAATTAGAAATCAAGATGGTTTTCATAAATTGAAGAAATAGTCTGAAAAATATATGGTGCTGTTTGGTAAGTAGGAAGCGTTAATGACAAGTCTGAATGAGCACTGCATTATACAAGAAGCAGAGCAGCTGATCACTCCATTAACTGAGGGTTAAAAGGGGAACATGGATAGCAATACCAAGCTGATATGACAAAGGTTAATGTCACATTAGGACACATAAACGAAAGTTTAACAGTAAGGGATACAGAATGGTTCTTTCTGCATGCCCCATGCTAGTTAGGCTTAGTTAAAATAACATATCCAGATTTGGGGGATGTGCTTCAGTAAGAGGAGAGACTTGGAGAGATGTCCAGAGCAGAGCAATAAGAATGAGCAGAGCCCTAGGAAACACGATCTAACAGAAAAGATTGAAAGCCTGAGTTATTAAACTTAAGAAAAACTGTCAGGAGACCTGACAAGGCTGTTGCACAGTGGAATGGAACAATAAATTCTCCATGATATCTCACAGGCTAAGAAGAGATGATCATAAATTACAACACTGAAGATTCAAGTTACAATTTAGGAATGATTTTCTAAATATAAGGCAGTGAGGAGATGACTGAGCTTCCACTGTCAGGGACCTTTAACAAGAGGCTGAGCAAGAATGGCCCAGATTTAGCAGATCTCACCCATAACCAAAGGGGTGGACCAGAGGAAGTATTTTCCAGCTCTATTTTCATACAAGCTGGTGACTGTGCGCTTAAGCGTCTGTGCACAAGTGCTTGGACAGGTCTAACCAATTAACTTGGTCATGATGGTATGCAGCATCTCTTTGTGACAGAAACACCTGAAAAAACATCAGGTGGTGTTGTCAGCTCCTGCAGTTTTACATTGGCTCAGCTCCTGAACTCATACAATAACAAGAAAACCTTTCTTCTCACAGAGAGGGGGGAAAAAAGTAAATTTCTAATCTTGCTTTTGTGAAGAACTTGAAAACTTGTCTCCAAATAGCTTAAAAAATCAGATGACAAAGAAAAAGGGACAATGTTTCTGCACCATTAAATTCTCATGGTTTTGGGGGGGCCTGACTCACGGTTTTTCAAAGGAGTTGGCATTAATGGTAATGGGCTAATTTGAATAGACAAATTTAGAAATTGATATTCCTGAACTTCCTATTATAGAGAAGGCAATACTGCCTGAACAGCAGGTCTATTTCAGGAAATTAAAACCTCCCCATATCCTTTCAGATGACTTGATCGTTTCTACATTTCAGTCAATGTTACACAGGGGACATTGCACAATGCTTAACATGGTGGCAGAAAATTCACCTAGCAGAGAATTGTGAAGGCACAGTGTGTCTGCTGAAAGATTCTCCAGCTGGGAACAGACATAATAGGGGCACAAGGAATTAATTTTTGGGCAATCTCTGTTTGGAAGTTGTTGCCTCATTAACAGTACTTCTTCCACAGGGTGGGTCTAGGTAGAAATTGCATGCAGAAGAGCAGCTCTCTTCTACACCAAACAGGCCCAGACATCTCCATTCTCAAAAGACACACAAGTTAAAACATATTATAGATGTCAAATATGAGATTTGTTTAAGTGACTTTCTGTCTGCAGAAACACAGAGAGGTCAGGACAATGTTTTAAAAAACATAAATCGACCACCATTCAAGATCTTTTTCTCTTGAATAGTTGTGATCTTCATTACAGATTTTATTTTCCTTCTTCCACTATATGTCCTTGCTGAATGTTTCTATTTCTACTTTCCTGGAAAAAAGGCATTTTCTGTCATCCCTTCCCTCCTCACAGACACAGAGAGGTGGGAAAAACGGTGCTGTGACAGATCCCTTTCACAGGATGAAAAGAAAAATAGTGGAAAAGACCTTTCTGATTAAGTAGTCAATCTCTTGCAGCACTTCCTTCATTAAGACCTGGAATAAATGTCATGCATGTTTTACAAAGTTCTGATTATATTATTATCATGATTGGGGCATTTTAAAATGCTACTTGCTCTCCACTGCCTTGGTCAGCCTTTACATTATCAGAGCCCTTCTATGGGATCTCTTCTTTACACTTTCACAAACTTCTATGAGGCTCAAAATGCAGACACACCACAGAGATGTCTTGACTACTGCCAGCTTCTACCTCCTGAGAGTTGATTTTTTTCCTGTACCTTTATCTCTACAGTTAAAAGGCCTTCCTGTATCACATATCTTCCCCAGGCATTGCTAATCAACTTGTCCTTTGGCTTCTTCTCTGCTAAGATGAAAAAATGAGTGCTGCAATTCTCTCTAAGTGAGCAGTATTTTTCACACTCTGAAGCATTTCCTGTAGCTCTTTTTCTGAATTCTCACCCAATTTTTATCATCCTTCTGAAAACTCAAACTTCTCAGGAGACTCCAGCTGAGACAGCCATTCCATTTTGCTCCTCTTGCTCCAACTACCATCAATAAGGCCAGAAGCCACTGAAACTCCCCTGACAAGCAATAGCTGTCCTGCTGCTTCCACTGCAATTGCTTGTTTCTTCAACTTTTCACCAAAGAAAAGCGAGAGGATCTCTGGAGCATTCAGAAATGCAAAGAAAGGGAAAGAGAGATGTTCTTCCTTTGGTGGGCCAAAGAAGCTGTGTACACCCACATGATCTCTAAGCTTAGTATCTTCTTAGAAACAGCTGTGATCAGAAACCCTGATAGAGAAGGTACAACAGTGGGAGTTTGGGCTCCACGACTGCAGGAGGGGGGAATTCTTCCTGGAAATCCTTGGAGCACAGCATTTTGCTCCCAGAGCTGGATTTAACCCACTGAATGCAAATATGCCCTTAAGTTACATCTAAAAATGAGGATTCTCTTTGCAAATGTTAAGCACAGTTATAATGATTCGTACATAAAGACTAGAGACCACAGAGAAACATCTATTATTGTTGCTGCAAAACACAGTAGCAACTCATGAGAATTTTACTTTTATTATTCATGTCGCTATTAGGAGTTGCATTATTACTAGATCCTAGCTGGCACAGATGGCTGCTGTGCTTTGAGGTCTGCTTTAGTCATGTTTTTAGCCGCTTTTTTCTGCAGATTTTATAGGGTTTGGGCTGATTTTAGCTTCCTTCATTTGCTTGATAATTGTTTTGGGTTTTGTTTTAGTTTTTTTCTTAATTAGCAGGAATATGTTCATGTTTATAGTGTGCTTTATTCACTCTTTTTGAACTTGTGGTAACCAGAATCAGCAATGCAATTATACCTTCTGTTGTTTGTGTGGGACTGGCTCAGGCCAGATGCTTTGATGGGGGCACCAGTTTTCCTGGAAGGTCAGTATCAATTTGCTGGCACTGCTGGACTGGTATTTCTCACCTGTTGATAAATCTCCACCTTGTAAATCATCTTTCCCAGCATTGCTTCTGTTTACTGCTAGGGCGAGGGGGAACCTCTCACCCGAATGTTTCCATTCCTCTGAGACCCTCTGTTAAATCACTGCCTGAGCACTGCTGAGGGTTTCTGCTTCCTGGGCTCCTGCACGCACACTCGTCTCAGCCATCACCTCCACTGCTGCTGTATTTGGCTTGCCTAACAGGTCATCTGCATGCAGTACCTTCTGATCCCACTTGCCTTCCAGTTATTGCCTTAAGAATAATGAGAAACATCAGGAGAGGGTTACTTGCATTGCTGTACATGGTCAGCTCTTGTTGTGGCTATGACTGAGCAGAACCTACAGGTAAATGTTTGTGGTCTGTTAGGCAGAAATTCAGGCTCAAGCATAAACAGCTGTGCCTGCACTGCGGTTTGCTTTGGCTACATCATCACAGCTCAGTGGTAAGAGATCTGGGTCCAAGTTCCAGCTTTCCTCTGAAATGGAGCATGTGAGCTAGGGAATGAGGTGCAGTATGCTCCCACATGCCTTCTGCTCTGCAGGGTCAGTATGTGGCCTTCAAGTTCAGGCACAGACTGACTTCTAGACCTGAAATACATTGTTTAGTCATCATCATGCAGTGTGTCCACACACTGACATACCATACTGTAGTCTTCAGTTGTTTCCCATAGTCCTGTTCTTTGATTGCTAAATGTGTAAGGAGGATTCACAAAAAGCTTCAAGTACGGCCCATGGTTGCACTACTTCTTCTCTTGATTCCTCTGAAGGTCACCACCCATTTTTGACAGGTAAGGAAAGGGTTTGAAATACAAAGTTTGAGAGTGAAATGTTTGATTTTTTTGAAAAAATGAGGGCTTTTCAGGAGTATGTGGTAAAAATTAGTTTTGAAAATCTAAGTGTCTCAACTCTCCAACTGCAGAAGGCAAGAAATTAATTACTAGTGTCATAGGACAGTTTTCAGTGTTATGACCAAGAGAAAATATCTCACTTAGGATGCACTAATTTACAGTAATTGGCTCCTAATCTTTTTCCGTAGAATTTTAGTAACTCGTTTTTAAAGTCCATGACAGTGGTTTGCATGCTGTGGCAGGGGGCTGGGTCCCTTAGCTTTTACCTACTCTTCACACTAGCATGACTAGAGTCCATGAGCCAAAACTATAATCCCAGTTCCAGATGCCCCCATAATTTGGATCTGGATAAGAATTTAGCAGATCAGGCCATCTCTAATTACATCGGACAAATTATTGGATAATTTCTTCTGCTTTATCTTTGCAATTCACTGGAGCAGTTAATTTCTCCAAAAGCAGGCACATCCTTTCTCATTAGGAATCCCTTTTTGGCCCTCTTCTTGTGATTTTCTTATATTAAAAACAAACACATCCCCCCCACCTCCCCGAGTTTTGCTTTTATTGTATTAATGCTACCTAAGAGAATATGAGATGCTTAACAGAAATTTGGCTTTAGCCACTAGGTAATCTGCCACTTCATGGAAGCAAAGGAATTACATTAGTCCATATGTTTCCACAGGACAGAGCTGGTGAGCAACAAGGAAGAGCTGGAAGAGAAAGGACTGATAGCAACTGATTGGAGTATTCATTTTGTGGTGTCATGGAACACAAACTTCTGGCTCCTGTTTTTGAAGTTTCTGTTTCTCTCTTGCCTATGATGGAAGCGAGGTATTCACCAGTTGCTAACTCTGATATTTATATTACCTTTTCTTTCCCTTTTGGGTATTTTTGTTCACTACAGGTGTACCCCAAGTCATTATTTTGAAGACGTTAGGTGAAACATATTTCAGCGATCCCTAAGGGTACAAAGAGATGCTGAAGATACAGAGAGGTTACAGTCTGGTACAGACTAAACAGAAACAGGAGCAGGATATTTGTGCTGGGTGGAAGTGCCAGGCTGTGGTTCTATGGTCACCCAGAGGCAAGGTCAGACATAAAGCTCTGGATTCTTGCTTGTCTTCAGTGTTCTCTTTCTCTCTTTCATCCCGTCCATTAAAAAAAAAAAACAAAAAACTGCTGACAAAAAAATCATGTTTTCACAAAATATCCCAGAAAAAGAAACCTTAAATATCATCCTGCTTTGCTTTATATTGGTTGAGCATTGCATTTTTCATTTTGAAATGGGGAACCCCAGGGGTTTACTCTGAGACTTCCAGGGGACTAATAATGACACCTATACATTTTGAAGCTGTTGATTGTGATTTTCTAGTTTCAAGTGTTAAATCAGCATTATTACTTAGGAAGTTCTGGCCTCTTGACTGAGCTGCAGAAATGTATGCCTCTCCATTGCATAATATTTTGGAAATGCATGCTTCATTGAAGTGTCATTGATTTTCAACTAAAGTGAAAATGCCCTCATTTAATGCTTTCTTAAGAGAATTACAAAGGAGGCTGGAGAGGGTTTGGACAAAGTCATTATTAATTGCACATCACAAAATTTGGATTTATATATTTTTAATGCAGAAATTCTTCACAGCTCCTAAATCAAAATGCTGTTCTAAAATTATGTCTAATTTTATAAATGGAAAGACCCTATTTTGTTCAAGACTTTCAAATTCCTTTGCTTTGTTCAACAAACCCCTATACTTGCTGTGAGGGGATTGCTGATTGCTTTGTCAGCAAGACCAATGATATTCAATCTTTGATTTCTGATTCATTTGCTTCTTCCTTCCCTTTGATGAAGAGAATAAACATCTAGCTTTTCCTCTCCTTTCAAAAAAATTTCTCTCGCCTCTCACTTCCTTAGTAGTGAGAGCGTTTTATGTGAAGCATTCTGCCTGCCTTTTGGACTATCTCCTCCTCTTCTGAGCTCAGAGCTGGGTAAGTACTTTACAGTCTTTCATCAGAGAAAACAGTTTTGTTTCTGTTTCTGTCATTGGCTCTGATGTTAGGGTGTCAGCTTCGCATCTGACCACAATGCTCCCTGACTTCCCTTTGGCTGTTTCCTCAAGGTTTTGCCTTGGCATTTCTCTCTGAGGTGTCCAGGTCTGCCCCTGTTCTGGTAGACAATGGATAAGAAGTTCTGAAACAGGTTGAACATGAAGGAGACTGAGATTATGGAGGGAATCTTGGAGCCGGGCCTAGCAGTTGCTGTGAATTAGGCCCGTTGACCTTGGTGTTGGCAAATAAGTTTCTGCTAGTCCCAAAGGGCAAGGCCACAGCTTAGTTAAGAGCACAGAGGAGCACCATAAGTGTAAAAAACCACTATGAAAGTGGTGACAGCACCCTCAAGAGGGGTATCTGGTGAGCAAAACCAGCAGCAGCTGTCCATTATCAGCTGTGGCAGCAATTTGACAAAAGCCAACCAAAACCAGGCTGTTTTCTACATGCTCCAATGTCTTTCAGCAGCCAGAAGGCCTGGGGATGCCCCAGCTTGGCCCTGGGAGCACCCACCATGTGGTTCCAGCCTCTACGCTGCCCTCCATGGCTTTCCCCCCAGAGGAAGACGGTCAAAGGGCTGGAGAACCTGCCCTGTGAGAAAACACCGAAGGAGTCAGGTCCTTTCTCATGGTAAAAGAGAGGGATCATCACAATATTCATGCATTTCAAGGCCAGCTAAAAGGAGAACAGAGGCTCTCTTTTCACAAGGAGCAAATGGAGAAGACAAGAGGAGATGGGTACAAATTGCACCAGGAGAGATTTCATCTTGGCATAAAAAAGGAATTTTTTATGGTACGAACAGTCATTCACTGGAATAGCCTCCCCAGTGTCCTTGAAGGCTTCAAGATGTAATTGGACTGGCTGTTAGACAAAATCATCTAGGCTGCCTTTCCCACAGAAGGATGATATTTTCAGCTCTTTTCCAACTTCGGCTATTCTATGGTTCTCTGTCAGGAAAAAGAGAGGTCACCCAAGTGAGGGTGATGAAGTACTGGCACAGGTTGCCCAGAGAAGCTGTAGCATACTCTTCTGCATTCCTGGAAGAGTTCAAGACCAGGTTTAAGGGGTCTTAGAGCAACCTTGTCAAATGGGAGGTAGTCCCAGTCCATGGCAGAGGGATGGAACAAGATGATCTTTAAGGTCCCTTCCCACCAAACTGGTCTATGAATCTATGATAAGTGATTGATGTTTTGGTGTCTGAGTCCATGTAGTCTCCACTCTGTCATTTGGTCTTAACTCTGACACAGGCTGCTGAAGTTATATCTTATTAACAGTTGACAAAGTCCCAGATACACCATCAAGCTCAGTGCCAAACAAATCAAAAGGCAATTCTTGTCTTCCTGGGTATGATTTAAATCAAAACAAGGTGGATGCCAAATGGGAGAAATGCACTACCAACAACTCTTCTTAAAGGTGGAGAAGGGGGGCTCTGTGAAATCACAGAATCATTTAGGTTGGAAAAGACCTCTGGGATGGTCAAATCTAACCTTTGACTGATCACCACCTTGCAAACCAGACCATGGCTCTAAGTGTCAAGTCCAGTTGTTTTTTTGAACCCCTCCAGGGACGGTGAGTTCCCCCCCTCCCTGGACAATCCGTTACAATGTTTAACAACCCTTTCCATGAAGAAATTCCTTCTGATGTCCAGCTTGAACTTCCCCTGGTGTAGCATGAGGTTATGTCCTCTCATCCTGTCACTAATTGCCTCCGAGAAGAGGCCAACCCCCACCTTGCTACAACCTCCTTTCAGATAGTTGTAGAGAGTGATAAGGTTCCCCCTGAACCTCCTTTTCTCCAGGCTACACAACCCCAGCTCCTTCTCTCTCTTCTCATATGACTTAGTCTTTAGAATCTTCACCGGCTTTGTTGCTCTTCTCTGGACATTCTCCAGCACCTCAGTGTCTTTCTTGAAGTGAAGGACCCAAAACTGAACACAGGACTTGAGGTGCAGCCTCCACAGTGCTGAGAACACAGGGCACAGAGCAAACTTATCAAGGATTGGGTAGCATGTCTGAGAAAACAAGAGTTAAAGCACAATGATGGGATTACAACCATTTTATGATGTTAGAATTGTTAAAGCTTGCCATATTTGGCTAAAATGTTAAAAACAGAGTTTATATGATCTGTAAAAGAGTTACACTATTTTGTAGCTAATATGAATTATCAAATACTAATGGTTTAGCTAATAATAAGATCTTTAACCTGTGAAGTCTTGCCCACTATGCTTAATTGCTTTGAAAATGCACGGGTGCTTCCTCTAAAACACTGAGTACAGCTATGTTCTACCCACCTCAGTAACTACTGATCTCAACAGAAAGAAAAACATGCCTCATTTCAGAGACACCTTGCCAGATTTGAGCTTGCACCATCTCTGGACAATGAAGAGGTGTGAAGACCTCCTTTTTGTCATGCACCTCACTGGACAACACAAATAATGAGCTTTAGGCACAATTGTTGCACCAGGATTCATTAACTGTGCTCCTAGAAAACCTGCTGGTTTCATTCAGTCTGTAGAAATGTAAAGGAATATGTACTCAGAAGTCTGCAGGTGAGGCAAAGATCAAGGGTGTATCATAACTGTGGTATGTTTTATAAAAATCTCTGCAGTGTGAGGAAGAAAAATCTAAGTATTGATTGCAAGGTTTGATCAGTTGAGCTTTTCAGAAGAAATTTCAACCTGATTTGTCACGATATTGATTTTTTTTCCTTGCTTTTTGAGTAATTATTTTCAGTTATTCTTAGCTGATTGGCTCACTTTGAACTACTATCAGATATCAGCTTTAGGGGGCTTTATTTAAATGTGAGAAAATGTTCAATTTAAGAAGGATTATAAACTCAGATCTGAAAGAGAAAGCTCATACGTGTCCTTCCAGGAAAAAAAGAAAACAGAAGCACTTTCTACTTCCCAATATGGCAAGTAAGGCCATTCAAAAGTGTGAGAGAAGTTGAACATGTTTTATTATGTTCAAAGGTGCAAGATAGCATATCAAGTCTGTAATTCATTACACGCTTTAAGTGCTATTTACCTAGATATCATTTCCAAATACAGCCAGAACATTTGTAAATATGTAATGACATATCTTTATTGCAATAGGTATTCTGCATGATTCAGAAGGATATTGGGTAGCATATTCAAAGTTGGCAGCTATATCAGTAACGGTTGGTAAATCTGGACAGATGACATAGTGCTCCTAACTATCTTCATATCCTGTTGCTATTTCTTTTTTCTTTCTTCAAAAAGAGTGCATAAATCAGCTTAAATGCCTCCTGAATATCACCCCGTTAAAAAAGGACTTGTTCTGAAATCTGTGTCTATTTCCTCTGGCTCCTTAGCACACCTGTAAGAAGAGCCTGGCTCCATCTTCTCTACAAGGTATCTAAGGCCAACAGTAAGGTCTCCCCTTGTCTTCACTTAAGGCTGAACAGCCCAAGTTCCCAGTGTTTGTATCAAAAACCTCCGCTCCCTGAATAATTTGACTTTAGAACTTCTCAGGGTTATGAGGAGAAAATATGATAAAGTTATTTTTCATGATAACATAACTGAGATTTCTTAAATGATGCTACAGAAACTGATAAACATGATTGTGTTAAGAGAATTGAAAAAAAAAGTCTTATATTATGCTCCTCTGATTAATTACAGAACTGAGAAAAATAGCAGTTTAAAAAAGATTTAAGGTATTTGCTTGCACAAGCATTACTCAGAGCCAGCTTTATTTTTTAAGTATGCAATTTTTCTGTCAGTCTATAATGTGGTACTGTGACTGGGTAATATATCTTGAGGCTTTACAGACTCCTGGCATGACATACTCTTTGAGACAGTAGATCTTAATAGATCCTTCTGCATTAATCCTGACTAATGAGCAGATGAATAGTTAATTAAAAATGCTTCACACAGGCTTTAACACAGTAGACCATTGCAGCTTCACTGTGTTTCTTGCTTTGTCATAGATGAACACAACTTAACTTTCATTTTTTCCATTAGCTCACTATGGTTGAAAAAGTTCCATTACAGTTTACCAGATCACTGATCTATGAACTAAACAGTATTTAAATATTTCCAGATTTGATTTACTATGGTGTATGATCTCCTGTGCCTTCACTGAAACCATATAGTAAAAGAGCCGTTATGTGATATCTTCAGTCACTGATCTAACAGATCATTAAGAAGTTTTTCCTTCTGTATGCATTAGGCTTTAAGGGCTTGATTTTTTTCTAGTGTTCTGATGGTGCTCTGCATGAGGGGAAGCGCTTTGATATGGATGGTTCTTCAAGCGCAATATGTACAGCATGAAACCATATGCAGCAGCCCATATCAAGTTAAAATAGGGTCTTCTCTGCCTAAAGAGAATCTTGTTTTTATCTCCTGAATTATACATTCACCAGCTTCTGGTGATGCTGTACATTCAAAAAGTGCTGGCAGGTGTAAAAGGATGCTAAATGACAAGAGCATACCAGAGAGGAATGCAGCCTTCCACTCCTTTCTGAATTCTCAATAACTTCACTTGTGGGGCAAACTTCTGCTAATGACCCATAGAAAACCAGGAAAGAAGTCTAAATAGAGAGAGTAATGTGACTGGTGTCAGACATCTACAGAATTTGGATTCAATCACATCAAGATCTCAGTCATTGTAAGACTAATTTTTTACAACTTAGTATTTAAGACATTTTATCTTCAGTAGCAAAGGAATGGTCAAGTGTTTACAGAGGTATAGACAAGACTCTGTTTTCCTTTAGAGAAATCCACTGTATTTAGGGAATAATTATTGCTCTGATCAGCAATGATTCCATCTTGTTTCATTTAGCGAAAAGCACATGGTCCTTTCTCCAGCTATGCAATTTTAGGCTACTTCTTTAAAAGACAATGTATTTTACAAGAGGGTTTTCTTTAACTTTTCAAATTTCTGTGCATAAATTCTGCACACAAAAAATATATTTAAGCAAGCATTATTCTTATTTTTGAACTATCGATATTGTATTACAAAAAATGCATCAAGCTGATATCCTTGGTCAAGCCAGTCACTTGCAATAAGATCATTTGTCATGAAAATGCAAAGTGCCATTTGCCAAAAGTAGTGACCAATTTCAGTGTTCATGGTTTTGAACAAAAATTCAACCAAACAGTTTTCCCTTCTAAATTTTGTATGGCTAGAAACAAATACCAGGTTTTCCAAGGAAACTGCAGGAAATCACAAAGGGGGTAACTGAGGAAAAACATACCCATACTAGGAAATTCTTTCTATAAAACTATGCTTAAATCAAATATGTACGTTAAGGGTCAAAATTTACTTCCCTTTTGGTTTAAAAATGTGTTCTATCCAGTATAAAAGTATTTTGTGGAATATCTTTCTGTAGTTCAGATGCTTCTCAGTGGAATCAAATGCATAGATTGGATTAGGTAAGAGTTTCTTGAGAGATATTTGCTCAGCTGTAAAAACATTCCAGGCAGAATTACCAAACTGATAGAAATTACAAAGAAATCAGTCATGGTAATTAACTTCCTTCAGGACTGTCATGTGTCAGAACCTAAATATTACTCCTTCATAGATTTACCTCAGGTATAATATTCTACCTACAGTTGATAGAAACAAATGTTCTATTAGTAAAGCAGAACATTTATAAATATGATAAGGTTGATGCTCAAGAGAGCTGAACACCCACTGGGACTGATTGTTGTACTACTTCGATGTCCAAGTTTAAGGCTGCCTATACAGCTACATTCCACTTTATTTTGAAACTCATTACGGAAAAGAAAAAGTGTCTTACTGGCAAGAGGTATTATTTTCCTTCCAGTAATAAAAAATGCTACACTGGGAAACTACAGGGACACTGACCAAAGAGCAATAAAAAAAGATCAGGAGAACTTCTGAAACATTAATGATGTCCTTCTGCCAAAGCTTGTAAAAATGTGCTAAAACTTTGAGTATTCATGAACATGGCAGCTTGAGATTTACCTCATCTCATCAACTCCCTGGGCTAAGTTTTCACTTACCCAATATTTTTCCCAGACGGGATCTCGGTAGGATTATGAGAGATAAGAGGGAAAGACATGCATTGCTTAGCCAAGAGATAATTAAACAGAGTCATCAAGGCCAGACCTCTGACTGGGCTGTGAAATCTACTGCCAGATGTTGCAGATACATCTGTCTAAGTACTAACAGGATCCCTTTTATCACAATATCTAAGCATTTCACAAATATTAATGGATTTTCTCTCTGGGAAAGGACTATTTTTCCATACCAGCATAGTACAGGACAGAGCTGGAACAGTAACAGTCAGAAAGTGTGTATTTTTTGAGTTTTTCCATTTTGCTTTCTAACTTTTTCTATTTGATTTTTTTTTTTTTTTTTTTGGTACATAGGGGAAAAAAACACCTCAAACTCTATGAAGCTTGAAAATCTATAGACATTTAGTTGCTTCCACATAGCAGACTCTTTCCTCCATTATTCTTAGCTATTAAACAATAGAGCATTGGCAAACCGTGAACCACTTATTTATCATTCACTTCAATATATTTTTAGGTCTACAAGTCTTACATAGTGTAGTAGTAGGTAGCTGTGGCCTAAAGACTGAAAAACTGGAAGAAAAATATCAAGGATCTTCTATACACACACACATACATACATACATACATACATACATACACACATATTTACAAGTATAAACTAAAACATATTAACTATAATTAAATTGTGTATTAAAAATTAAATGCATATGCAAGTTTATGTTTTTCTATAATTTAAAATGTGGCTGTATGTACCTAAGATTACACACATAGGTACCTTATATTCCTTCTATTTCATAACACATGGGAGTTGTCTCACGTATTTTGAATAGCTTGGGTTGCCCATCCTGAGCTTCCTGCACTAAACTGAATATGATCTGTGAGAGAGAGAGAAACTTCTGCTTCTTACATTACTTTAGCTTTTATATATTGCTGTAGGTTATCATCTGCACTGTTCACAGGGACAGAGATAATGGGAAAGGAAAGGTGGGGAAATAGCATCATATCTTATACGTTGTGTCAGAAAATTGCATTCTTCTCCACAAAGATCCACACAGGCTTTCCTTATACCTCCCAGACCAGTGGAGAAGGACTTGTATGCATATATGAGAGCAGAAATGGGACGCTTCTGTCAGGTTTGGCATTAAATAACCAATAACTGAAATACCACCTGTAAGAGATCACTAAATATAAACAGCCAGGTGCTGCAACAAAATGCAAAATCATTTGTTTAAATGTCTGAAACACTGCAGTTCAGTAAATTAGTACATCACAATTAGAGATTTTCACTGAGATTGTACCAAGCAATGTGCTAGTAAGTGAAGTGGGCTGTGAGGTTCATTCTTGCCGACAGTGAAAGATGTCCAGATTGCACTAATTGCTTCAGTGAATAAAAAGTGTGTGTTTTCTGTCAGCTTCTGGTCTCCAAAAAAGAGGTAAATTTTCATGCATTTGCAGAGTAAAATGAACTTGATCCGACTCCACCTCAGACATGCCAGCCTTCTCCAACAGCTACAAAGGGAACCCAAATGGTCATGTAGACAGGGCACAAGTTATCTTTAAAAGCTAAAGAGGAGGGGTAGGGAAACTTCCCTAATTCAGTCAAATCTGAATTAAAAGCCCTTTGAGGAGAAGTCAGAGCAACCTTCTGCTCTCCTTGGGAGCAGGGGGAGCCTCTCTGTCCTGGGGTCTCCCACGCATGTGCTGAGGTGAGCTGTGTGATGGATGGGCTGACTCGGGATGTCTCCCCACTGACAGCCGTGGCAGTTGTCAATCTCTGCCGGGTCTCACCCTCTACACTGAGCAGGGAGGGTCAGTTTACAGTATAGGAAGACCAGACTGAAGTATACTAATCCATTATGTGTTTTCCTAAGTATTGCTTGCCAGATTCAATGATAGCATCACATATATCACATACAGGCAGCTGCTACTGATTGAGCTGGCATTTCTGCTGCTAGCTGAAGGTGGAAGTTCACGTGTTAATTAATGATGCAACCCTTGCTACGCAAATACTTTTGGTTTAATAAAATTGTTACAGCTGCATACAGAGTTAGGATGAATTCTTTAAGAAGATTCTAGATAAACTACAATTTGTTATTAATAATTTGTTAGGTGTACTCTGTATATAACTGTGCACATAGTTATTATATTCCAGATGAGTTCTGGATTTTGCCACTCTGTTCTTATTGATAAAATAATCCATTCAATTTTTTGTCTGGTACTAAGAGTTTGGTTAGACCTTGTTGGGACTTTAGAGATTATTGAAAATAAGGCATTTCTTTTCACATTTGAGAACAAGTTTTACCTGAAATTATATTTTTAAGTGCATTTTTTAAAAATTCACTTTAGAATATGGATTAGTTTCTGGCTACTAAATACATTTACAGTTGCTAAGCATTTCCCTAAAAACTGGGGAAAAAACCCTGGTTTGAGTCCATTTAGCTGTCAGTAAACTCTGATTCTGAGACCAGAATAATAATGATATACTTGTGATATCGATACATTGAAATATATATATACTTTGGACCTTGTGGCTTTTTAAAATACACTTCCCAAGATTAGTTAAGTGTTTCCTGTGATGATGTATAATACAATTGATGCTATAAAGTACTTTAGCAGGTCCTTTGGGCACTGCAAGGACTTTTAGCACCGGTATTTTCTGGCCATGTGCTGCCTCTGTGCTCTCTAGTCTTTTCAAATCAGAAGAAGGAAAACAGCCCATGAAGAGCTGCATGTGCTGGGAATTACGTAAAAGCCATGTTCGTTGTACTCTTGGAGGCAGAAGTAGAATATTGTTTAGTGTGTGCAGACTTAGTTGACAATTATTTATTTAAAACTTGTAATTAGTGCCAGAGAGGTTGAAGGCCTTGGCTAACTTCCCCAGCAAAGCAAACACATAAAACAAAATAAGGGTGGTTTGAAGTAAATTCAGTGCTTTGGATAGAAATATGCCATAGTTTAGTCCTGATCTTTGATTCCCAAACCTGTCTAATTCCAAGAGGAGCAGAAAATTGCCCACATATCAGGATGTTAACTGTTCTTTAGTTATTTATCCTGTTTAGTTATGTATCTTTCAAGTTATTTACCAATGAAAGAATTCATAAATTCCTCATTAATGCAAATATTTTAGGATCTTTGTTAGATCTAACCCTCCACTGTGATCCAATGGCTTTGACCTGTTAGAAGCCAAATCACATCATTTTGCTGGAGCAATGCACTGGAAGATTTGGATTGATGTAAATATTTCTATACCCAGATATAGTGCTCCAAACTGAACAGTATGGATTAGTTTCAAAAAATGCATGCAGTACTTACTTGTTCATTTCTTAACCAGTAATTTTCTTCATTTTTGTGCAGAGATAACTCAGACAAATCAGAGGTTTCACTAATATTTTCTTCATTCAAAAAAACCTTCAAAATGGGATTCAAAAGGCATTTTATTAGCTAAATTAGACTTTGCCAGGGAAACATTACTTACAGATTCTTCTTCTGCACAGTCAATAATGGGGCTTTTGTAATGTTCCTTGGGAAACTTCAGAACAATTTAGTGCATTTTATCACTAACAAACTTGTTCTGTTTGTCTAGATTACTTTTTTCTCTGTACAACTTCACTCTGATACACTTAGTTGTATCTTCCTACATTTTACTAAATTTTTTCTACCCTTTATAAATATTTCTAAAAATCACTTAGAAATCCTTTTCAAAATAGTTTAAACATATTTTAAATAAAACAGATGAGTCTCAAGCACTCATCTTTCACATCCCTTAGCCATGTGTTTTCACAAAATTTTCTGCATTAAACAGATCTGCTACTCACTGAGTATATTCTATTAGCCTTTTTAAATTGCTTCATCTTTGCAGACAGAAGACGCATTAATTTCAGCTCAGAGCAGTCATCAATAAAAAGTCATTATTCTTATGAAGTTCGTTTTATCTGTGTATCTCACAGTTTATGACAGATATTATACAATCAATTCCTCCTATGCCTCACTGGCAAAGGTGTGTAAGACTCCACTGGTAAAGCTGGAAAACAAAGCATCCCTTAGGACTATGAATACTATTCTGACTTGAATTTGCTCGGTTTGAAAACCAGGCCACATTGTTTTCAAGCAGGATATCAAAAACGCAGGTAAAAGAAAAGAAATTTACAGCTTGGCTGCATTCTTCTGCTGTACTGCCAGTTTTAAATTAAGCAGACACATACTTACAAGTTAAAAAGTGCTCGTAACCCATTGACTTCAATGGGACACTGTAGGGAAATGCCTCCTGGTAGCAGAGGATGGTTAATGATGAGGGATCTCTATAAGCAGGTTTTAGAGCATGAGGTTTATTGGTAAGGACATAGCTATAGGGGCCTTGCTTGGAGCTGCCAGCCGCAGCTCGAAGCAGGCCAGAAAAGCAAGAGGGAGCAAGAGAGAGCTAAGAGAGTGAGACAAGAGAGTAAGAAGAAGTGAGAGGTGAGGAGTGAGAAGTAAGAAGTAAAGAGAAGTGAAAAGAAGTGACAAGAAGTGCAAAGAAGTGAGAAGAAGTGCAAAGAAGTGAGTGAGATTCTCGTGTACAATACAATAAATCATCTTCTGTGCTGAATATTCTGATTTTCATCAACCAATCTAGTACAAGACACAAATCTTACATCATTTACATATAGCCTATAAGAATCCTTACATTACCATACTACATTACATTTTAAACTCTAAAGACTACTCTTTGGACCCTTTCTGCCAAGCTAGCAGGGTCTGCTCTGACCCTTGGACCTGTTTGCTAGCAGAAGGTATTGTTCAATCAAAGGGGATTACCTTCAGCCTGCCACACTATTGTTTTCCAGTTGTTCAGTATCTGAGGCCTGGTATCTCAAAGTATGCCTTCATTTCTATTTCACCTGTAGTTTCTGTGTTCTCAGCATCTTTGGCTAGGCAATAAGACTTCCCTGTTTCATCTTACCCAACAGGACACAAACATGTAAACACACTTAAGAAATAAAAGTACATTAGAACCACAGATTGATTATTTTGGAAAAGACCTCTAAGATCATGGAGTCCAACCACTAACCCAGCACTGCCTAGCCCACAACTAAACCATGTCCATAAGTGCCACGTCTACACATCTTTTAAATACCTTCAGAAATGGTGACTCAACAAATTCCTGACTGCACAGATACCTGTTATACTCACTGGGTACTTACTATACC
The DNA here is from genome assembly GCA_013397055.1 of Pachycephala philippinensis. NCBI lineage: Eukaryota > Metazoa > Chordata > Aves > Passeriformes > Pachycephala > Pachycephala philippinensis. The sequence continues at coordinate 798,077 of VWZT01013711.1, forward strand.
AATTCACACATTACTGCCACATGAATAAAATTATAACATTGCTTGTTCACAGAAATATGAGTGTTCCTTCTTTTCTAGTCTTAGAGAGGAACTGTAAGGGATCAAAAACAATGGCCAGAAGACTCATTACAAATGTTTTTTTCTTTCATAACTTAAGTGACCCAGAAGTCTGAAAGCAAGCATTCAGAACAAAGTGGTCAAACTGCATTAATCCTTGGTGAATGACAAGCATAAATTCTCATCACTTCTAGCTGACAAACAAGAGAAATTAGGGTGATCCATCTCTTACTTTAAGCAAGCATTCCTCGCCATCGTAATTGATGTCCTGTGGTTATTATCTCACTTATTTTAAGAGATACCCCTTAAATAATTTAATTTTGCAGACGTTGCTTACTTTCACTGCAATAATCCATTCTCAAAAAAGCTATGTATTTTTGACAATATAAATAAAAAACCTAAAATTGACAATTGTCTTTCCTAGTTGTCCTGAAGAATTAAACAAGCAAAATACAAAGTCCTGCCCCGAGCCCACAATTCCTGCCATTGCTTCCCCATTTAAGCAGAGGTCTGTTTGCAGTGGAGCAGGCTAAAAAGTCAGCCACTTCCTACCTGTTCATTCATTAGGTCACAGGCTTATATGTCTCATGGTTTTGGATCGTGGGCCATCCCTGAAGAGCCTTAGCTACAGTGTGACGATGATTTGTTCTGAGAAACTAAGGCATTTGTGAGAGAGGCAGGGCTTTACAAGTGAGTTCATGTAGCAGCAGTTATGCTGTACATTTAAAACCAGAAGACACTAAAAGATGTGTTTGCAGAAATTGTATAGATATGCTATCAGCTGCGACAGAAGTAGAAGAAGACAGTTTTGAGACACATTTCCAGAACTAAAGCTAGCATCCTTCACATTAAACTATTCGTTATCTAAAGATTATTTTATCCCATGGATTTATCACAGGCTGAATACTGACTATAAATGTGTTTAGTGTCTGCTGGTCCGCTCCATATACATACAGAGCAGTCAGTGAGCATGTTCTTAAGCAGCATTTAAACATTATTTATATGTTTTTAATTGACTGAATTATAGCGCAGTACATGGCTTTCAGCCATGACAGCGAACATTCCTTCAACAAATCAAGATACAACCTGCTAGCTGTCTCATAAAGATAGGGCTACCTGCTCCTTTATCCATTTCATGCCTCTGAAGACATTATTAGAAAAACATTATTCCTCCCTTTTTGTAGATGTGCACAGCAGAAGTCAAACAAGACCTAAGCTAGCTTTTTTCATTCCTAAACCAACCGAAACACAGAAACCAGCAAAACCTCTTACAGGCTGGTATCACAAAACCTTCAACATCCTCGTAAAGCAGAGCAAAAAGACTGTCTTTTAAATATGCCTTTATAATTCAGTCAATTCACATCTTTGTTTTTAACTAAATCACACCTAGCATTTGGCTCTCATCTTATTTGTTTACTTCATTTCTGTATTAGCATCATTAAAATGATTCATTATTTTAATAGCCTGACCTTGCAGTGTCTTAACACATACAACAGATAACCTTATTTTTATAGTGTAATTAATAGAAAGTAAAATTGCCCTTTCTGGGTAAAAATCTACATGTACAGTCTTACCCACAATTCATTCACTTCTGCCATGCAGCAAAAGTTCTAATTAACCGGGCCTCTCAGGGGCCTGGTTAACTTCTACTTGCACAGCTATATTGCTGAAAACTGTAATATGGTCAACAACTCCCTAAAAAGAAGAGGCTTTGCATTTTCTGGAATGAGAGAAGAAATGGTTTTGCATGGATCAGTAAAGATAGCAATAATTGCCATAAGGCTTACTGCAATTTATGCAGAAGAAGTCTCTCAATTGCTCATAGTGGACTGTCAGATGTGAGACAGCATGCAAATGGAGCAGATCATAAAAATAATTTCTAGCCTGGCTTCTTAGAACAAAACTCTTGAAATCTTCCTTTATTGCTAAGAAAAGTAGGAATAGAGAAAACAATGTGATTGCTGGAAATGCAACAGAAGTGCATATTTTATTATTCATACTTTTTTACAGAGCTGCAACAAGCTAAATAATACAGTTTTCCAAGATTTATGCACAGCTATATCTTGGTAGAACAAAAGGTTCATAAATTGCCAGCACTGTATTAGTCTTCTTTCAGTTTAGAAACAATTAAAATCTTTGTTGAAAGGTTATATATTTTTCTGTGGCCACTGGTGCCTTAAGACACGGAAATACAGAAAAGTTTCTGGTAGTTGTTGGATATTATGTTAAGTATCTTAATGCCTTATTAGGCATTGGCTGTTTGATTAATTTCAAGACAGCAATGAAAATACATTAGGAATATTTGGAAAAGTAAAAATGATACTTAAAAAACAGAGTCTTAACTTTGGCAGTTATGGTAGGTGCCATCATTCAATTTTTGCAAAGGGAATACTTGCTGACAGCTAATTGTACAGCTCTTTCACTGGGCGCCTCAGCAGAGCATGGTGCATATGATATTGAATATAGTGCTTCAAACACTCTCAGTCATTTTGTGCCACCTTCACAATGGTATTCAGTTTTCCAAGACATAGTTCACTTAAGTAATTTTGAACACATAGAAATACTAAGGCATGTCCTTATCACTTCTAAGGACCTGAAAGTATTTTTTAACTACCGGTATTTATCTATATACATTAGATACAGGACTCATCTCACCTAAGTTTAATGGTATGAAATCATACGATTTCTAATCTAAACTAGTTGCCTAATGCAAACACCTTAGAAAAATATCACCTTTCATCTGTCAGAGAACAGTTCATCCCTCATGCTTAGAGAGTACCTAACATGGGTTTGAAGTGGAAAGAAAAATGTGAAGGAATAAAGATTGTGTTAGTGTAAAGTTCTAACACTTCCTGACACTGGTAGTTTTACAGCACCTCTGAATCTTTTCCTCAGCCATTTTATAGGCTTCTCAGAATCTTACTTCACTCAAAGCAAGAGCCTATTTTCTTTGTGAATGCAGTACAGGCTGCATTTACAAGTCTCTAATCTTAGCATTTTGCTTAGGGACTTGGTATGTCCAAAATAGAAAGACAGACAACTCTGGATGGACTGACTGCAGGGATTCTAGACATCTCGCATGAGTACCTCACTGAGATATCTAAACATGATGATAAAAGGCTGGTGTCTTCCGTACCCCAGGTTCTTATAAAGATCTGCTATTGAGGGTGAACAAGAAGGCACTGACTGTAAAAAAAGGAGAGGTCCAAACTGTAAACCTGTCAGTGACCTATCTTTTTTTTAACCTACATTACTGAGTGACAGTAGACATCCCTCTTTCTTTTTCTTTTAGGAAAATACATTGCTGCTTCACCTGTTCCTCATCTTGTTTTACTTTACTTATCTTTGGGAATTATGCCTTGAAGGGATTTTCTGTGCTATTGAGTTCTTGACTGCTGAAGATCAGCAGCTTTAACATTTGCCTGTCAGTGGCAGTTTTTGTAATCTCATGTTCCATACTCAAAGTGCTGGACATTACAGCCTTGACATTTGGCCTAAGACTGAGGACTTGCTATTAGTATTTCCCCAGGAAACTGACACTTGATGGACAGGTTACCTAATCCATGCTTGGATACATTTCTTAGTGAATTGATCTCCATTTCAAATTGACATGAGCAAAGACACAAATGTAGTACATCACCATCTATTCCCCACCCATAGTGTATTTTAATAAAATGCAACATGCATCACAGCATAAGCTATGAAGCATATAAATCTGCAACATGCACTTTGAAACTTGCTTACAAAATACCATGAATGCCTTCCACATTTCCCTTGTGTTTGTTTACTTATGCGGGAAGTCTAGAAAAATATTTTGATGTATTGCATGCCATAATTTTTAACATTACTCAAAATGTTCCAAAAGACTTTTAGTGAAAGTTAACCCACATCAATCACAACCTTGACATGAAAAATTACTGCCAACCCTCAAATAAAAGAAGAAGGAACAAGAACTCTAATACTCCTGGCTGATGCTGAATTGTTGAAAACATTTAAAGTGTTTTGCACATATTCTGTCTACAGTGGAGCAATATAAAAAGAAGCCAATCATTTATTACCTTGGCAAACGTAATTAAAGATCTTTTATCTTCTCAACTTATATGATCCCAGAATGTGCACTTTATATAGTGAGAATTATATTTAGTAACTATTGTATTAGTAACTATAGTAACTCTTTCTACTTTAGATTAACATAGATTCCAATGAATTCCCTGGGAGCTTTTCAAAATTAGTAAAAATGTGCATTCAGGCCGTGACTTTGTCTCATACGTTGCACCTTCCCTATTGTATTTCCCCAGCTGAAGTTATCCAAACAAAAGGTGATACTAGACTAAGCAGGTTGACCTGATTTTCTGGTATTCCTCTTGTGAAGGAACAACAAGGAATACATGCCAAGATCTGGTTGTCTCACTGGATCTGAATACAGAGATCTTTTTATTCAGGGAAAGCCCAAACAGCACTGTCTCCAGCTCTGTGCCAAAAATTCAATGATGTGCCTACCAAGGTGGCATATGTCCTGTAGTTCCTCCACGAAAAGTAAGCTTTATCAGAAGTCTGAGACTTACGTCATCGTGTCAAATTCCCTATATCTCTGGTGAGTTTTGGTCAATCTGGTATCTTTGGACACAGAATTAAATATGATTCAAATGGGGAAATGCTTCTTTTCTCTGTTATTACGGAAAACTTCAGCCTGAAATATTTTAGCTGTACATTCCTCTAGACTGTATGCTTTATAAAACCTTGTTATTACAAATCCAGCTTATTTCGAAGCCTTGATCCGCAAAGCCTCTTTATATACAGATTCTGATGGTTTTTTGCAACACATCTAAATCATATCATCTAATTTATTCAAAGTTCTGTGGTTTTCAGTCTCTTGCAGCATTTCAACAAGTTGTGCAAAATATGAAATTTTATGAAAATATGGCATTTACCTGAGGATACGAAAACTGCTCTTCTGCTTCATCTGACTTGTTATTCTACTCTTGCAGTGGTCAGATTCACCTATAAATGTTCTATCACACTTTTAAATCATGCAGTTCTGTATCTCTTAGAGAAATAGATGAAGGCAATTTCCATCTGCTCACAGTGGTAGCTTTACAGGCTTAACTTGAACTCATACTGTCAGTGAACTAAAGGCATTTTAACTGAGCTAGTAAAAAAAAAAAAAAAAAAAGAAAACCAAACTGGAAATTCCCAGGATTTTTTAAATAGCTACCCCACAGCAGGAATCAATTGTATTGTTAATTTGAGAAAATCGGTTTCCAGAAAATATGAACAATGGTCACAAATAAGAAAATAAATGTAACCAAAAGCAGATGCAATTAATCTGGAATTAATTAAAGGAGTTCTTTCTGGGATGTCTTCTTACTGCCTCAAATATAGTATATTAGTGTAGTGTAAATTTAGTATATTTCAGTTGTATAAATGAAAAGCACAAGACTGAGTTTGTTACTTTGAAACTTCAATACAACTAGTAAACTGAAAATGTTAAAGGAAAAACCTTATGAGGGAGAAGATGGGATCTGTGTAAACATGTTTCTCTTTGTCTCATTTCTCACCAGCAGTTGCTGGTTCAACCAGGTAACAGCTGCTTCCCAGCATCTTAAAGAACTGGTCAGCCTTACAGCTCTATTTTTCAAAGGAAAAGACTGGTAGCACAGACACTAACCATTTTCAATCACTCTTAGAGTTGATCACCTTTGCTTTAAAGAACTCCAAAGCCTCTCATGAGTTTTAGTTTTTTCATTTGTTTACTTTTGTGGAAGATGCTTGTGCTGGTTTTGACGGGAATAGGTATTTTTCCTCATAGTAGCTGGTATGAGGGTATGTTTTGGATTTGGGCTGAAAACAGTGGTGATAGTATAGAGGTGTTTTTGTTATTGCTCAGCAGTTCTGACACAGAGTTAAGGCCTCTTCTGACCCTCACCATGCCCCCACCAGCGAGGAAGCTGCGGGTGCACAAGGAGTTGGGAGAGAACACAGCCTGGACAGCTGACCCCAACTGACCCAAGGGATATTCCATACTCTGTGGCATCATGCTCAGCATATGCAGCTGGGGGAAGAAGGAGGAATGGGGAAACATTTCGAGTGGTGACATTTGTCTTCCCAAGACAGTGTTATGTGTGACAGGGCCCTGCTGTCCTGGAGATGGCTGAACCCTTGCCTGCCCATGGGAAGGGGTGAATGACTACCTTGTTTTGCTTTCCTTGCGTGAGCAGCTTTTGCTTACCTGTTAAACAATCTTCATCTCAACCACATGTTCTCCAGCTTTTACTCTTCCAATTCTTTCCCCCATCCCATTGCAGGGGGACTGAGAGAGCGAGTGTGGGACTTGGCTGCTGGCTGGGATTTAAGCGCGACAATGCTGAAAGAATCTCTTCTCTCTTCTTCTGCCAGTTTTCAGTAATTGCCTTGTAATGGCAAGGAGCACTTCAGGAGAATCTATTGGCCATGTTAGATTATGTCTGACCACTAGACTGATGCTCTGAGGTCTATAACTCACGGGATTCTGTGCCATAATTTTTCTTCCACTTCATTTACAATATTCCTATTTTTGGTATCAATGTGAGACAGACCCAATTATACTTGAAGTTCAGCAGCATATAATAGGTGTCTGAATTTGACTCTTGAATTATTCTAATCATCATTTTCACAATTTAACATAATTTACACATTGCTATTTGGTTTTAAACATCCTGGACTTGAAGTCACATGTTTAAAATCATGTATTTTAAAAAAAAACCCCAAACATAAATTACTAAGAAATTCATTATAGTCAAGTACCTGTGATATGCTATGTTTAGCAAATATAGAGTAGCATGTGAGATTATATTTTTAGCAGCTATATTCTCCATTAATATTTTTTTCTGAATGCTGAGAACAACAATCCAGAGTGAACATGCACTCTTTATGGTTGTGGAAATTTGAAAAAGCTGCTGTAAAACTGAGTTTTCCTTTCCTAGCTGTGCTTTAACCTAATTCCTACCTGTGCTTCATTGCATTTCTTTTGGCTCCTGTCCTTCAACAGTAATTTCTAGTCTCCTTGCAGCTGAGCTCCACAGCATTCCAGTTGCAAGCAGGTGGGGACCTGGAATTGTGTGTTTTTTCTGACAAGTTCTTTCAAGTGAACTAGTAGCAATGAGTTTGAATTGTTACAGAATTATTTTGCAAACCCTAAGTATCTGTCTGAAACTCAGTCTCCTATGTACAGGTCTACCAATCTTTGGGATTTACTGCAGAGAAGCACTTTCATATGTGCAGTGAAGTTAGGTGCTATTATAAGATAACTTTGACCATTTGGAGACTGGTTGGGTTTATTTTATTGCACATGCATAAAACAGCTGTGCAGTGAAAATACAGTGGGTGTCTCAGAAACCTCTCAGAAATTTGTAGACACCTGGTAATCCTGCAGGGATGAATGCTGCCATGTATATGGAGCTAGCCAGGCCAGAAGATGTCAACAAATGGCAGACATTCACTGCAGATATGTGCCTGGATTTACAGGAGTTCAACAGCCAGACTCATGCCACTACATATGTTCAGTAGCAAACAAACTCACAATGATGTGATAGCATGATAAGTAAAAATTATTCTACAAAAGCAAACAGTAACTTTTCAGATAGGTTTTCATCTGTTTAAATAAATAATAAATAAATTATAACAAAACACACTAAAAAAAGCCTCGCCAAAATACTGATACATTCAATCAACTTTACCTAGGCAAGCTACTGGGAGCTGGGACAACCCATAGGAGTGGAGATGGCCCCATCAAGTCATGCTTAGCATAAGATTTACAGGTAGCACATTTTACAAGAATTTCCATTCTAAAAATATTTTTAGCTTAGAGCATTCTGGACCCCTTTGGAGTGTAACTTTGAAGGTCTTAACTGAGTCATAGCTAGAATTGTATCTAAAACACCTTTCAAGAGACTAAAATGTCACTGCTTCTTTCAAGTGCAGATATGGAAAACATCACTAGTATTATCCTCACAGAACCTCATGGTAAATTTTGACTTGCATATGTGTATATCAGTACTGTGTACATATATCCCATTGATGTCAGTAGCATATCACAGCTGAGACCTGCTGTGCATATCTCAGAAGAAATTTTTGTTACTGAAAAGATTTCTTAGTGTCTAAAAGAGAAAAAATTGTGATGAGATTTGGTCATTGTTCCCAGAGCTGTATAATTAGGCTTAAATGTTCTAGTTGCAGTCTTGCTATGGATTTGCATGTGTAACTCCTGGTGACGAAAGCGAAACATGAAGAGCAGAACTAAGCTTTTGCTCTTTGGGAAGCAATATATGAAACTGTGCCCACTGAAATCACTGGGAGTATTTTCTTTTCTTTGCTGGGTCAGGATTTTCTCCCATGTCTGGGTAAGTGCTCAATAGATTCATTTTCAGAGACTCTATTCCCTCTCCCTTTTCTCCTGGTTAGATAAGATAAAGCATTTTCAAGAAAAAAGTAAAAAGATAACTAACCCAAATAAATGCATAACCTCAATATCCTACTTCTCCCTGGTATGAAAGGAGAAAAAGAGGGTTTATGTTCCTAATGTAGTTTTGATTCTAAATCCAATGTAAATATAGAATGAAATGTAAATCCACTGGGTTTTTGTGTGGTGAATTTTACAACATTTTTAATATTGATTCAACTATATGCTGGAAAGTGTCTTTCATTAAAAAATCCATAAGCATTTGAGGAAGGAGTTGAGGTGATGTCTTTGTGTCTGCTAAAGTTTAAGCCTCTCTTGTACATAGCCAGGTGAAATGCAGAAGTGGGCAAAATGACATAAACCATGTCCTTCTCTGATCTCCAAGATTTTATTACACGCTTGCCTTTACACTTGTAACTCCTTGCTTATAGTTCAATTGAGTTCTGCCTCACTATGTCACTGTCTTAAGTATTTTTCACTTTTCTAATGTCAATAGCTCTTCTGTTGAGAGGACTCAACAGGAAGTGGATGCAGGGAGTTTGAGCTCTGATGAGATCCTTTAATCCACCCCTAATCCCCCTCAATTAAAACTCCATTGATGACAGAAAAATCATTAAGTGCTGAAGAACAGGAAAATGAGTGAAAACAACCCTGCATGAGAAATTAGATACATAGCTTTGAACAGGGATGTCCTGCTCTTTCCCCAGCACACCTCCTTTCTGTGCCATCCCTGGCAAGCCAAGCTCTTAACTCTTACAGCTGAGCAGGTAAAAATGTATAATCTGGTTGGCAGCTTAAGTAATGCAGCTCTCACTGTTCAGGGAGAGTTATGCACAGAATACCTAACCACACATCCCACTGCTGGGGAAGTTGAGGGGATCTAGAAGCTTAACTGAAGGGTCCATTCAGTGACTCTTCTCTTCTATAAACACACAGCTCTAGTAAATTGTGCATGCCTGTTCTACTGATGCACTGCTGCTTACCTGTGTATTTCTGTAAATAATTTATTGCCACAAAGTTTGCAGAGATAGAAGGAAAACTACAAGCAAAAATAATTTTTAAAAAATCACTTTGTCCATAAATAAGTTTTAAGAGTAGTCTTTCCTGTTTTCTACTGTAAACCACAAAGGGTATTTATTGTTTGATATTTTTACAATTAGCATGTCCATTTTTCTGCTTTACATATTTTATAATGAAGTGGGGGGAAAATTAAGCTAGGAAAGCAATATCTAATGTTACCTCTCCCCTTTGCACAACCATCTCCTCCAAAACCTTCAGGTGGTTTGTAGGTCATAGTAAAACAGGAAGCATGGTAGAGGGTGTACAAAGAACTAAGGAGCAGCAGGTCTGAATGGTATTTTCCACTGGGAAACCTGGGAACCATATGCTGTAAATGTTGAGTACAGTTAATGTGGCTTGAAGCAGCATTAAATCCATTTACCCTGCATGAGCCCCCTCTCCCCAGAGTGCACACATGGGTCAGGGAGCCAAAAGCAGTACAGAAACCAGCTGGACTTTGTTAAAGGTTCTGGTGGTAGCCAAAGGAAAGCTTTTGATAAAGGTTTTTTGCAAGTCTATACTGAGAATCTATAGCATTGCAGTCTTGATTTCTCACGGATTCCCAGCCTTTATTTTCTTCCTTTCTTTGTCTGAAATAACCCTATTTGGAATCACAGATAATCTCACAGACAGCAGAAGGGTATGAGGTAATTCATAGAAACTTAAGACCCAAACAATTGTAGTCTTCTTGGACTTATTTTGTTCCCCCTGTGTGATTTTACACTGTAAGGGAATATGTAAACTTCCATCTTTCTTCATCACTGCTTAAAAATGGAATGGCCTGGTACTTTTCCAGGCAATCTGTGTGTACCTATAAACTGAAATGCAGCTCATAAACATTAACCATGTTGAAACAATACATTCGCTGTTTGCAATCACATTATAAACAACTTAGATGTAAGACACAATTTGTAGGCATCTGTAATGTCCCAGCACATGGAAACCCAACCTCCACACCTAAACCACAGAGTAATTATCAGCACATATATATTTTGCCCTGCACATAAGCTTTCAACCAATATGTATATCATCCCTATGACATTGTTTTTAATAAGTACTTCTTCATGAAATAGTGGTGGTATTAAACCTCTGACCACTTTTACACTCCTTTAATGCCTCCTCTGTCTTTCCTTGGTGCACGCTTACTGCTGTCTACTTCAAACTGCAGATTTCCAGAATTCCTTTGCTACATGCTTAAATGCCTTGTTCAATGCCTTGTATTCTAATTCCCATGTAGTGCCCCTAGGGGCTGCAGTAAAAACAATAATTCATGGGTCCTGACCCTTCAGATACTTTCTAGTACAAGTAATACCCACTAAGGCTGGTAAGCGTGTCCAAAAACAGGCTGATGATTTGTGCACTTGGCAAACAGAGGCTCAAGAGATTCTTTAGAGGTTTCACTTGATAAACAGGAGAATGTTGCCACACTTGTATTCCCTGACATTTATTTTGATACAACAAAAAGCTTTTGAAAGATAGGCAGTTTCCAAGGGTTGAAGTACCTTGCAAGTTGCTTGTGGATCTCCCTCGGACAGCTGGGAGTCATCATGCTTGTTCCTCAGCCACCAGAGCAGCAGTCAGCTGCCAGTCATCAGCTTCAGATGGAAAATTATGGGATCTGCAAATCTTCCACAGCTCCTCCAAGTTCTATTTATAGAAATATACTAGGATCTACACTCAGTGGGTCTGGTGCCATTGATAATTTTAGAGAGGACTTGGCTGGTTTCTTCCACCACTTTTTTTTGAATGATTTTGATACAAGTTAACATAAGGTCAGAGTCAAGACCTTGCGGAACAATTCTGGTTTATTACACTGCAGACTTGCAGGTTTTAGCACTTAGTGCTGTTGCAAAGTAGTCCACTAGCAGACAGTCTCTGTCAGTTTATTTTCTGTATAATGAAATAAATAAAAAAAGACACCACTGCTGGTTTTTCACAGGAGAAAAGGCTACACAACTTGATTAATCTTATGACTAATATTCTAGACTGATTTATTTTCTTTAAGTCAGAGAGAGAATTTAGTTACACAGTCCTCCTCAGGAGTCAGAGAACGCATATGGGGAACATGACACTCAAATGGGTACCTGAGATGTCAGTTTCTTTATCAGCTCTATTACAGACATCCTCCTCTCGTTTTCCCATCTGTTAGATATGGTTGAAGTTCCTGATCAGTAGTATGAAGACACTGAGGTCTATAGGTAGTCAGGCTACTTTGCCCAGATAAATTACGGTCAGACTTCACCCTGTAAAAAATCCATTTGCCTGATGGCATGAGGATATTAGTGTTGATGTGTAGAATACCCACATAGTGTACCTTTTCAATAATACAAATCTAAATAGTCCTAAAAAAGTAAGCCTAGATCTCTAAAATGAGATGTGTTCATCTATCCAGCATCTGCTGTTCCTAGATACCAGGATCTGTTACTGATTACAGCTATTTGAACCTGCATTCCTTTAGGAACACAAATTACAAATAATGCAGCCACATAGGCTATTTCGTGACCACAGATAAGGGTCTTAAACCTCTAAGCAGCACCGAAGAAAACAGAACAAGCTACAGGTTCCTCTATGTGTTTGCAATATATCCTGTGTGTGAAGTGAAGTGTCCAATATGCTGCCCCAGGGAGCAGTCCAGGAGCGTCTGCAGCCCAGGAGAGCCCCAGCCTGTGCCTTCCTGGCACCTAAGGGATTCCACCACTGCTGCCCAGAGCCGTGCCTCAGCAAGGCAGAAACAAGTCTCTGCAGCTTTTCTGTCCTCACTTCCTCACTCCATTAGCCTGCACAGAGAAAGTCTTGGCTCTAATCAGGCATCATTTCCCACCAGCTACTGCAGTTGAGGAAAAAGGGATTTCAAAGCGCTTGATTAGGTATGCGGCATGAGCTTCTACGTAGCCTTGTGTAAGACAGGATAACATGTTGGGGTCTTTCTTCCAAGTGATTTTTTTTTGAAGCACAATTTTGCTAAAGTCATCATTTCTAGCATCAGGCATTTGTGACCAGTCCGAACTAGAAAAGCATCTACACAATTGCTTGACTGTAAAAAATATTAGTCAAGGGAGAAGAGGTGTGTACTTGTGAGATGGGTACTATGGCAAATTGGTAGGCTGCAGGAAAGCAAGAACAGCAGGCACAAAAATAAAACATTAATCAGAAAGTCAAAATTCAGGTCCTGTCTAGTGTCTCCATGGAAGAAAACAGCACCTTTTCCAGAAACAGTTGATCAGGCACGTTTGACTCTATTTGCTGAGCTAAGGGGGACAGCCCAGCACTCGTTGCTGATGGGCAGCATTATGGCAGGCTACCAAAGTCCCAGGTGCTTTTCTCCCTGTCACCGTAGGTGATCTGGACAAAATTTTGAGATACTACTATTCACACTCAATGAAATTTAAATGGTTTAAACTGTTACTAAAATACACTCACTTGCTGAGAATAGAACCCCTGGGTCACTTTTGCCTATGTTTTGTTCTCATTTCATGCAAAGTTAGCACTGCAAGCCTCACAGACACTGTACTCACTGAGCAGTGAGGAAGCAAGACCGCAGCCTTGATCTAGCACTAACATCATAAGGGAGATATATTCCTTTATATCTACCTTGGTTTCAAAACCTTGCTTAACTCAGGTGAAATACAGAACTGTAACACTGCTCTACTGGTATTCGCTGATTTCCAGCAAATTGGTCTTGTGAAATTTAGCTTGAGAAGAGAGCAGAAGCCTTGGAGAAAGAAGTTCTTTCCCAGTACTTTGAGCTGAACCTTTCTTCAGGTCAACTTGATGAAAAATAAGTTCCACTGAAAATGTGAATGTTCCTAAGAACTTCTTACATAGAAAAAAATTTAATTGATGTAATTTAAGAGGTTACTGCCAAATGTCACTAGTTAATGCAGAAACAACCAGAACAGTTTCTCAGAGACCGCTAGTGAGTTTTCATGCAAATTCCCAGCTCCAAGTTTTATAGAAAAAAAAATCACTAAAAATCATTTTGCATTATTATATAGCATCATTATTTTGAAAATATTCATTTTGTTTGGACTTGAAATATCAGGGTTGAGTGACGTAAAAACAAAATACATCAAAGGGCTTTGGATACTCTCTTTGTATACTAATTTGGAAAAGTAATTTTCTTATTTCTTTTTTCTTCTGGAACTCACATTCTTCTGAGAAAACTAATAGAAGTCAAAACTTTCTTGCCAAAAGAAATGTGGAGGTTTTTTAAGTGTGCTCTTACAAAATATTTCATGTTTTTTTCTGGAAAAATGTATTTACTATCAATAGCATTTTAATGGTGTCCAGCTATTATGGAAAAAATTATAAGCATCTTTCCAATATATAGTCAGATACAAAGACTAAAAGGGAAAAAAAAAATCACAAAACCATATATACAAAAGAAAGCATTTTAAAAAAACCAAAATAGCTGCATTATTTGTTCTTATGGATTGTGCAACTTGGCTCTTTATGAGTTGTTGAATGACAACTTAATTTGCAAGTGGGAGAGCAAAGAGAATAATGTGATAATTTATCTCCAAATGAAGATAGAGCAGTAGCATACACAAAATGTATCAACCCCCTTCACAGACAGATCTTTAAAAGTCTTCCAGTAAAAAGTATTTTAGTATTTTTTAAAAAAACAGTTGTATCCAGCTGAAATTAATTTCACTTGTGCTTTTAATAGCCTTCTTACATGGGAAACTAATGCACATCTTGCTACTTGATAGGGCAGAGTAGGGGTGCATTTCAGTTTGAGAGGAGAAGGGGGTGTTTTAATATGCAAGTCTAATAGTGCTATTGGGTTTTCAAGAATCAGAATGATCTAATTGCCTCCTAAAGCACATCTTAGTATCGTGGTATTCAGAGACATGTTGTGTATTGTTAAATTTTTTCAGTAATATATAACAAGAACACAATAGCTCCAGTAAATCAAACTAAAATGAGTGATTAAGTACCTGATTTAATACTGTGCATAAATTTTAGTTCAGATGGTCCCTGCTTTGTTTTATAATACAATTGCATTCAAGACTACATCATTTGCATGCTACTGGAAGGTACATTATAAAATAATCTTAAATTATCAAGACTGAAAGGGAACAATTGTTAGGATACAGTGTCCATATATCAAAGACAAGTCTTTAGTAGGAGTGTTTCTCAATTCTTACTTAAGAACATGTACTTCATTGCCTTAGAATTCTTATTTTTTCCTAAAATCTAGTCACAGTTGCTTCCCTTCAGGTTTCTAGACTCTTAACCATTACTGCTACCCCTGCAAACTGTCTGTAACCTCTTACTTAGCAAGTTTTAAATTTTCCTGCCATCTATCTCAAAACTACAGGTGTACTGTATCACATCTTTCGAAAGGATTCAGAGCCAAAAGGAGAATTTCATTCTAAATTACTGCTTTAAAGTTCTGTGGATCTACCCATCTCTCTGCAGGGTCTTCTATCTCCATTCAAGTGATTATTCCACCTCCTAGGCTTTTATCTTGGCTCCTAGTTGTTCATTGCTCCATCTGAAACCCACAACTGACTTTGGAAGAAAGGCAAACAGTTCAGAGGTAAACACACAGTGTATTAGTTATAGTGGGTATAAATAAAACAAAAATGGCCAATTAGAAAGACAGCTGATGTAGTCTTTCTGAGTTTTATGGCCTTCTCACCACGTGGAGCCTATCCTGTGTCTGATCCTGCCTCCCTGTGATCCTCCTGCTGCTGCTGCACATGGCTAACGTGAGCAGAGCGTAACAGCAAACACAGCATCCGTCAAGAAGAGTTTCAGCATTATTGAAAAGAACCTGATCTGTGTTTTTTTCTAAGCCATCTAAGGCTCTTTCACTGTGGATTTCTTAAGCTGCATCTAGTCTCTACCCAGTGCTGAAAAAGGCGATACATCAAAGCCCATTTTCTTTGAGACAGTGGAAGGGCTCCTCCTGAAGCCTGAGGGTCAGTGCCTCAAGGAATAACCATTCAGCTTGGTAAGAACTGCTGCCCTCAGCACGATCCTTGAAATGCAACAGAAAGGCAAACGCATTGTGCTGTTAAGCTGAGAAAAGGAAGGGCCTTGCTGATCCAGTCTGAGCTCATGGACAAATAAGTCAGTACATATGTTCCTGTCTCCATGTGGAGGAGAAAAGTCTCAGTGAGTGCCAGTCATGGCTATGGGGACCAGCTGATGGCAGGGCAATGCAGAGTATGCTATAAGATGGAAACGATGGGCAGTCATGGGGGGCAGATAAACCCTGAAAAATTTTGCAAAGAAAGATAGAAAGGGGTATATTGTTTGATGCTTACTAGGCTATGCAAATCTTAACTACTTATAACAGTTTTATTTAGAGTAGTACCAAGCAAACCAACAGATTAGGAGCAAATTCATATTCATCACAGCTCATCATCCTCTGCATATGGTCATCCCACTCTCCATCCTCTAGGTAAAAAACATTCCAAGAGCAACACAGAAAAGAGAACAATGCAACATTCACAGAAACATGCCTCGTCACACTGGGGAGAACACTGCTTCATGCTCTTCGTGGATCTGTTTCATATAAACACAAGGATATTAACACAAAAACACTGATGACCTAGTTCAACTGTTGACTGTATTATAACAGAGACAACAATCTGTACTGAGACACACTGACCAACAACGTCAGCTCTAAAACATGAGGCTTCTTTACCCTTGTAACTCTTTGGTAGTAAGGCTGCAAAACTTTAAATGTAGTTCCTGTTCATATGGATACCTAATGCCTTTTCAGTCTTCCCAAAGGGTTTGTTTCAGCCATGTCCACAGTGGTGTTTCCACCACTGGCTGGTCACACACTACATACATACATCCTCTTCTGTCTGAGTTTGGCAGCATTAGTGGTCACTCGGTATTCACCAGTTTCCAAATTGGAGGAGGAAAGTCTCTGATTTGCAGAGATCTCCAGGTCCTACTGTGTTCAATTGGAGCTATGGGGTGCTGAGCCTATCTGTAAATCAGCCTCTAAGTGGAATGTCCATGGATTGATAAAATATTAAAAGCCTGTAATTAGTGCATAAATTTTAGGTAGTGCCACAGTTCCTCCAGTCAAACTTTTGAAATTTATCCATAACTATGCATATCTTGACATCCTTAGATGTTTCTTACACTTTATATATCTATATTTGAGTAATGACAATTATTAAAGAAATAATGTCTAGCAGTGGATACTATTGAGTCTGTTTCATAGAGGCAGCTACAACCCTGTAAAGAAGCTGCCAATTTGGCTAATAGAAAGCTCTCTCATTAGCTTGTTTTCAGTACTTCTTGCTTGAGAAACTTCCTTTGTTCTCATCAATGTGACTTTGAAATGAGACTAAAGGGAAGGAAGCTGGCTGGAACAGAAACTTCTCTTACACACTACTCCAAGCCTTCATAGAAGAATTTTTAAAGAAGACTGCAGTCTTAAAAATCAACAGTGTAGTTGAATGGTTTCCTATAGATGCCACATGCCCAAAGTACCATAAATTTAAAGATCACACCTTAAAAACATATAACCCTCTAACCTCCGTAAAACTGTGATGGATTCTACCTTAAATTAAGGATTTTACTTCTTTTGTAAAACTTATCCCATATGACTTTTGCCAAGTTGAATCTTATTTTGCCACTTTTTAGCCTCTTGAGATTCCAATTCTCCTAATTTAATAAAACCTGTGAATGCAATCAGCAGGCTACTCTTCTGCTCCCACATCTCTAATAAAAGATGTTGTATGAGTCCATATCCAGCCAAGATCCTTGTTATCACACCCCTTGTAACCTCCTATACTGTTATCTTTCATAATTCCTCAGAAAAAAAGGCTGCATACTTCTCCCTACTGCACGTGGAAAACCAAATTGGAGATGCATATGTGTAAATTCCTTATCTGACCTATATTAGGGAGGGAAGTAACAGGAGCTGGAACTGGTTTTGCTCTTTTTCTGGCTGTTATAAATAAGCCCGTTCTTATTTATGTGTTTCCCAGCACTCATTTTCCTGTATTTAGTTTCCAGTAAACCCACTAGAGATCCTCTAGTATCTGTCTTTGTTTCTCTCATGTTTATATATTAATCATTTCATATGACAATGCAAAATATTTCAGCAACAATAAAAGCCAGCTGGAAAGCAACTATAGTAAGCATAAAGGACCAAGTTCTGATCCAGTTATATTAATGAGCTGCATATTCATGTCCAGCAGGACTCTCTTTTAGCTTGGTATACTGCCTTATAGACTTTAGCAACAGAATAAATGGTATGAAGTTTCCTCTTGTTTTATGTGAGCCTCTCTTAGTGTAAGTGCAAGACATCTAGCAAGAGAGAAATATGCCAGAGAGAACTCATAGCACCTCAAAAGTCTCATTTGAAGAGTGCCTGTTGAAGGAGGGAACATGCTCCATATCCTATGGCAAAAGCCCTGGGAACTGAATAGCCCAGGCTAAAGCTGGCCTCTTTCTCCGACCAAGTCTCTAAGAAAAACTGAAGGTAACATGACCTTCCTCTCCAAGGACATATCAGTCCCTCTGGGGAGCCACAGATTTGTCTGGTGGAAGAAAGTCACACCCCAGCAAGGGGCCTGCATCCTCTCTCCTAAACTGTAAGCTAAAATCCATCAGTCATTTTAAATATGACATACACAGAGTTCTACCCTACAGCATTAAAATAAACAGCATGATACGGGTTTTGTTTTATTTTTCTTTCATCTACTAAATAGTCTCTCTTAGGCACTCCAATGCTACAGTTAATGGGCTCTGGATGATAACTAAAACTCAGAGTTGGTGTTTAACCATATTGCAGGGTTTGTCCTTACAATACCACAGCACCATGGCTTTTTACAGCAAAACACAAGGGAAAAAAGTGAGAATGAAAAAATATGGTTGCATCATATTAGGAAACAATAGGCTAAATGCCAATCTTCAGGCATTTCTAAGTGATATCCTTGTGTTTATACTATTAGTTCAACCAACATTACTCTGCTTCAAACTAAAATAATAACAAGAACAGAACCGTTTGTTCAGCCTGACTGCTGGAAAAGGAAAATGACGTTGTATGTAGAACTGCAGGAAATTATGTTGACTGATAACAAATATAATTATTTCCGAATTATTATGATTGTGCCACAATCATTCCGTGAATGCAAAAGATTTTTTTTTCTCCAATCCTCCTTTTCCCCCTACAGCACAACTCCTTATCTTCCTTCTTTGTTCCTACCTTCTGCAGCAGTTGCAACACTGGCACTGTGCCCCGGCACATGAAAGCTATAGTGTTGTGGATTATCAGACTTTTTGCCTGGAATAAGATGGATGCAGAAACACTCTGTTTAACAAAGGTCCCACTTTATCTTTGCCCAGGCTTCTTCTCCCTGCTCTTTGAAGCTTTACTAGAGTATGTGGTGTCACAAGGCAGCATAAAGGGTAGCTACTTCCTGAGAGGGTTTACAGGCTGCAGAATTAGTTTAGTTTTAAGAAAACCGACCTCAAAACAATAATTCATGACAGTGTCACCGTAAAAAGGCTAGTGATTCAGGGCTGAGGTGTTGGTTCGTTGGATGAAAAGGTTCATAAAATGGATTCTAACAGGAAAAGATTAGAATAAGGAACAATGATTGGAGAAGGCCCCCAAATTGGTAAGCTATTGTAGAAGATTATAGCTGATGATGTACACTATAGCAACTGAGGAGAAAGGAGATGGATTGTGAAAATTAGACCTCGATGAGGAGCAAAGTACTGAAAAAAATAGTAAATTATAACTGATTTACAACAGCCTGTTAAATAATATTGGAAAAAGTTACCCAAAATGGGGGAATAGTTCAGATACTGAATTCTGGTTTTGCATGAACTAAAGCATGGGGAAAGTTTTGGATGAGACGTTATCATCACCTGAGACCTGTTCCAACTACACTGGTAGGAAAAAAAAGGTGACAGCTTCAGTTGTTAAAATCCACAGGCTATAGTAGAGGAAGCCTCCAGCCCACTGCACAAGAAGCTTTTAGCAGCACCTGGACTAACTACCAGAATCTAGGAAATACCCAAAGGTGAAGAAGTATCCAAAAAACACTGCTAAGCTTTTGATACATTCATCTGTGGTGGCTAAGCAGCAACAAATAGAGCAGGTTTACAGTGAAAAATTACAGTGTGCATCAAAGTAGGGTACCAGTTTCTGTGTGGAGACCATTAGTTGGTAGCCGAGGCCGATGTCCCAAAAGTAGTCCCCAGCCACCCTTTTGTCATGCTACAAGCCATAGGAGCTGGAGGATAGGAGGCAGATTTGTTTATTTGATTGCTGAGCTGCAGAAGGCTGGCAGTGAAAGGGGGTGGTCACTCAGAGCCGTGAAAACTCTTTCTGAAAAAGGCAGTCACGACTGTCTGCCTCACACACCGTAACCCGTCACATCTCATCAGAGATGTCTAACGTCCTAATGATGTCTGCACTTCTTATTGACTGTGCACAAGAGAAAAGACTGTGTTAGACAAAGAGACTTTGTCCCAAGCACTAGCTCTGGACTGAGTCTACTTAAACAGGGTTTAGACAAACTCTTGCTAATTGTAGCAGAAGATTGCTGTTTTGAAGAGGGCTGTGTTTATCCTGAGCACTTGAGTGTCACATCTGTGTCTTTTCTTTGACTGCCAGGATCTGGAAGCCTGGGATCATAGCAGCAGCTCCTAATCAGGCTTTCCAACATGGTGAATCTCTTTTTGAACTAATCCTGTTAAAAGGAGAGTTTCAGACAAAGCATGAGGCACAAGTCCAGCCACCAGCTCTTGGAGCCCCTGTTTTTTGTGGAAAAATTACAAATCTCTGTATTTGCCTGGAATATAGATTTGCTTTGTAATAACTGGCTCAGGAGGGGATGTGGTACAAAACTCCCATGTTTGACCTCTCAGGCTGTCACATGGAAGGGAAGCAACCACTGTCTGTCCCTTTCGTACAACACACAGACCAGCAGAATAACACAGACATCTCTATTTTATATTAACCCATTAGGTCTCTGACCTAACATCCACATCCATTCCTCCATTTATAATGCTTCAGCTACAAATATCCTGGCAACTTTCTGCTCTTCTTATCTTCCTAAGGATACACGGCAAATCTACTTTTCTCTCCCTTGCCTTGGAAACAGAGTGAAGCCTACAGTATTGTCCCCAAATTGCCTTGCTGCTTTGATTCCTTAGGCTACATTTTAGATTATAAATACCTTGCAGCACACAAGATGAACACAGGATTTCCAGTATGGATAAGCTATTAGAAGTGAAACAATATGAAACACTCTGAAACAAGTACAGCCTCTTGCTCCAGACAACAATGTATTAAAACTGCAACTTAGCTGCAACTTGACAGTGTAGAAATTATCACAGGGTCTTATACAGGGAAACTGCTTGTAAGCAACATTAAAGGAGATGGGTCACTAACTCCTCAAATAACAATGTCTTAAAATAATGAAAGTGGAAAAGAAGAAACTTGAGACATCCAAAACCTGCAAGCTTATCTTGGTAGATAAACTACTGTTACTAGCTACCTATTGAGCCAGCTAATGTTTAATTTCACTAACCTTGAGTGAAGGCCTGTGTAAGAGGCACAATCAGACAATAGGCGCAAAGGAAGAGATAAGGAAAAATGTAGAAAGATTAGCAAGGAGAAAGGCTAGTAGGGGATTTTGTCTGCTACAAAAAGAATTATGTTCTTAATGGGGAGAATCAGACATAAAAGAAAGGACACTAGAACACACTAAAGACAAGAGATCTGAGCTTTACAAAGTGTACTATGCAAAAGAACTCATTAATATATATTTAAATATAAATATATATATACCCATATATGCATTTTGCAGAGATATGAAAAGCTTTAAGCCTTGAATCATGTTCTAATCATACTTTCCCTTTCTGAAATCTGCATGCTTTGATGTTGGCAATGGGATAACACTGTTTGTGTTCTATTTATCTATGCTGCATAAAACCATGTTAGATATATATTATGCTACAGCCAAGGCTTTGATACACAGGAATATTTCCTCTTTTAAATTATTACCATTCCTTTTTACTCATCAGGAGCTTCATCACAGCTACCTGCCTCGAAGAGACCAGATTTATTCAAAACATCCTTATGCTTTAAATTGGTGTTCCAGGGAATTCAAAAGGGTTAAAGTGGGACATCTGTCTGTGAGCACCTGGCAATAGTTTGCTGACAAGAGCAAAGAACATAGAGAGACATTGTTCTAGACCCCATCAGAAGAGCCAAGTACATGAGTGGAAAGAGACTGGTGCAGGCTTCCTTTCCCAGCTGTAAAGCACACAGAGCAGGCAGTCACAGCTGCATTGCTGGCCAGTAATGAAAGCTTTGGGCTGCTGCAGCAAGTTTTGATGTATCAGCCATCTCTGAAGCAGATCACTAGCTCAGGCAATTTCTGGGCTCTTTAAAGGGAGCCTAAAGTTAGTATTTCCTACTCCCTGGATATTTCTTAATACCTAAGGCTTTCACTGGTTAGGGGAAAACATGAGGTATTTGGAGTTTACTGGAATTTTCAGCATCCGAATATGGTCCTATCTGATAAATCCTCAAAGTGCTGAAAGCATACAGAAGGAAAGACTTAAAACAGTGGACATATTTTCTGTCCAGATTCCATCAGCCATTGCTGAGACCAGAGAGCTAAAGGAACTACAGAGCCTAAGGAACACTTCATTATATTTCTTATACACACAGACATTTTGTGCTACATGTAATGACCACAAGGCATGATTCTGATCCTAGTACATATGTCTGTATTTATATACTTCTATATGTATGTATTTAATACATAATATATGTTTTATACAATGTTTTTAGTAAACATGTAATGTATACCACATAACAATTCTACTGTTGGCATGTATGTATATACTAAAATAGAGATATCAAATAGTGTTAGCCTGTGTCAAGACCAAGGATACTAGTAGTAGTATTAGACTAAGTAGAGTTAGGGATTTGTTTGTAAGTTTTAGACTAAAGGAGTATGTGAAGAAAAGACAACAATGAAGTCTCCTAAAGGAGCACAATGTATGTGGGACACTCAGGCCAAGCATCATGAGCAAAACAATTTAAGCATTTAAACCTGTTGGGTTGTTTGGGGTTTTTTTACAGTCCAGGTGAGTTTCAACCTGGACTGATTCCTTGATCTATTTGAAAACCTAGCATAAGCACCTGTGCTGACAGAGAAGGAAGAGAGGGCATGGGGTGGGAATGAGCAGTCTAGGGAGGAACTCCTTCTACCAGCTTTGCTGGTTCAAACTGCATGTGAAATTCCAGCCCTGGCAGCAGCAGGTGGAATCTGGGAGTGCCATGCAGACAGATTATAAGAAACCACTTCTGTTATTATGTTGCTGCATACAACCAGAGCTATATGTGCATATCAGAGCATTATAAATAATGCATTCTTTGAATCTTGTTACCAAAACAAACAGACCATTGTTAAAACACCCTGCCAGCATCTATCTCTTGTTTCCACTAGAAATATTCCTTGAACTTTCAAGTTGCAACCGTCAGCCTCATAAAGCAAAAGGCAAAGGTCTCTGACAACTTGTTAAGGAAAAAACTTTAGTGGAAACTTCAGGGTAAAACATGTTTTAAAACCTCACCTGTTCAAATCATCCTTTCCTTGTATTTCAGGGTGTTTTACTATTAGCCCACTGGCTAATAATAACTTCCTGTGTGTTTATTGGAAGATGGATGTGTTTTATTTGCCTGTTTAAGTTCCAGAAATCTGCCCTATTTCAACCACATATGAAGATAAAATATATTGGTTGGTGAGGTATGAGCAGATATCAGCAAGGGCATAGTCTGCTGGGATGAGACATTCATTCTTCCCATAAGGGGATATAGCCAGTACATTCCAAGTTTCCACAGGTGCTTACGTTTTAATGAAGACAGATATTTCAATTTCTCCAAGTTTTAAGGAGGGGAAAATAGAAGTATTATGGTTAAAGACCCTTTCTGGAATTTGTGTATTAGTTTTGGGCAGAACCTTTAAGTCTGTGCGTAAGGTTAAATCATCATAAATGGATATGCTCATGGAGGGGAAAAAAAAATTAAGCTCATTTAAATAGGACACTGTCCATAGAGGACACAGAGAGGAAAGGCAGGAAGGTAAGAAGGCTCATCACCCCTCTTTCCCTTGAAGCACATGTTGTGAAGCCTTGGGGGTGGCCACCCAAATTACTGCTGGCAGTGTCCACTCTTCCGTAGAGAGGATCTGGGGGTGATCAAGGAGGAGTATCCCCCTTTCTCATTGCCACCTCTGCAGGTGTACAAGCTTTTCTTCTCTGGTGTGCATTGCTAGCTGCAATTTGAATACGGTCCTATGTTACTCGCAGGGCCAGATAAGATTCCCCAAACCAGTCATAGCTGCTTTGTTAATGTTTGTTTATACTGCAGTATAAATAGTAGTGCCCCTCTGCTCCAAGTATTTATATAGTTCCTATCATTGCTGTGCCCAAGTCCCTCCCAGTCTTAAATGTGTTTATTCTCACAACAGTACTGTGAGGGCAGTGCTGTTACCCCATCTAGGAGTAGGAAGCCAGGACACAGGACAATTAAGATCTGAACAAAAGCATGCAGACATCTGACTTCACTGATTCCAGTAGCATTTATACGTCTAACCAGAAATTCATGTCCATGCCTAAACAGTCAGCATACCACCCCTTGACAAGTTCCACCCCTTGACAAGTTATGGAGCAGGGAATTCAAGTCAGCTCCCACCACCTAGCAGATGTCTTTCTTTTCCACGAGGAATGTGTCTGGTGAAACACGGGAATTATACTGCATAACAAGGACACTACCTGCCCTGAGGGGTAAATACTGTGGTCCCTTATTGCTGTGTAGATGATTTTCAGAGATGAAAGTGGAAGAACACTAAGGTAATGTAGAAAGGAAGTAATTGTGGAGTGAAAAGTTAATCACTTCTTCCCACAGTCTCAGAAATATCTTTCAAAAGTTACACCTCCTAGAGGCAACTTTTCCCCTTGTAGGGATCCTGGTAGGAGAGTCACATATGAGTGATGGAGTTTTCCTGCTGTGCTGTGGGTTTTCTTGCTCAGGACAGTCTGTGGTTCTGAATTTTTCCTACCTAATGACTACAGGATTTGGTCTTTTAATTGGTTTCTGTGTATTAATTGCATATGAAAAGCTAAGGTATTTATCTTTGTAAAGCAGTTCTGAATGCTGAATAACAAACTATTTTTCATAAGGAGTTTTACTATACAGCCTGAAAGGGAATGCAGATTTATACAATAAATACAACTGCTCCAAAAGAGATGAGATTTATCTTAGCAACTGGCTAAGTCTCTCTAGGATTCATCCCCAGTCCCAGTCTATCAGTCAGTGTATCTTTCTTCCAAGGTTTCAATGCAATAAACCATACTCTTTTATAAATTATAAAAGTTTTATTTTGTCAGAGACATGAGGAATTCCTTCATGTGAGAATTTTTATCCCTTAATGAATCACATTAATAGCAACAACATTAATAATTTACTTTGTATCCTAATCAGGATTGTATCCAAATTACTAGGCACAGCCTTGAGCATAAATGCACAAGGGCAGGGGCAGTTTAGGGTTACAAGGCTAGCACAGTCTCTAGACCCAAATAAATAAATAAATAAATAAAAATCTTACCAAGAAACAGCAGAATCTTAACAATTGCCGAGCCAGCAGGACGCTGGAATCGTTGTGAGTTCACCCTTTATGGCCCAGGAAAAATACATTGTTAAGCAATTTTGTTGTTCCTACCAGCAGACCTTGAAGTGGAAATTAACGAGTGGTGGTATTCTCTCACACCCAATCCCCTGTACATTTGCATTCATTTGCATATGAATGCCCAGCTAATTGTTTTGAAGTAACAATTAAGAGAACAATAGAGGAAAGAAAAGGGACTCCAGGCAGCAACTGACACCTGGGACTCTGTATTAAGAAAAGCTTTTACATATTTGAATTAAAAATAGACAAAGGAACAGAAACAGGCAGGCATAAAATTCATTACTGTAAGAAAAGTAGCACATCACATCCGTGCACGCTACCATGCTCCAGAATGTTTCACACTCATCCAGCCAAGAGATGTACAATATACTGGATGGTAGAGGAGGTTTTTCCTTCTGGTGTGCATTTTAGAAAAAAGTTGCTTTCTCACATTCCCCATATGCCTAAACCAAAGAGTTCGAGTTCAGAAGGAAAGGAGTATTTTGCCAATTTGGCATCAATTTCAAAGTGGATTAACCTTTCCTGAGAAGTTCAGATATGCATGGATTCAGCAGTACCTTTAAACCATTTGCCTGCGGTTAGAATTGGATCCACTGGAATATGATAATAGAGGTTTAATTTCTGTATAACACCATCAGTGCCATCTGAAATTATTACTCAGGCTGCATTTCCAGTAGGGATCCAATTACCCGATTGTTGGTGCAATGTGATTTGTTAGACTCAGTCCTCCCTCCTGGTAATGATGATGTAGCTCTTTTTATCTGGAGCAATTGCTGTTGTTAACTGCATCACTGGAAAATTCTTAGGCTTTGCTGTCCCCTCCTGCAAAGAGAAGCGTGGGGTTGGGAAGTAGGCTAGGAACGGAGCTAGGCACAGTTTCGTTCAGTAATAACCCCTGCTACTAAAGAGGTTTATTGACTCCAAATTACTGATCACTAAAAGTACTTTTGTACCCAGTAGGATCATCTGAGCCCTCCTGTAGAGAAAAATGCCAGCACACAGCAGAAGGGAAGGAAGTTTGAGGCCACAAGGAAGGCCACATCAGCCAAAGAACTGGGGAGCAGTGGGGCTGGAGAACGGAATAAAGCTCTGGGTGAAGAAGCTGCAGCAGTGGGTTTTCTGGGGGAGACAGACACAAGAAGAATCCTGATAAGAGCAGCAGCCCAGGAACTGCTCGCAGGACAGTATTTTTAACCTAAAGCTCCTTTCAAAAGATTTTCTTTTATGGAGCAAAGAGAAGGTAAGTTGTATACTGTGTACATTTCAAGAAATTTTAAAAAACCCAAACCAAACCCCCAAAAACCATAGATTAACCAGGACAATCCAGGCTCATGACCAACTATTTCTGATCCAGGTGAGACCATAGTCTGCAAAGGATGTCTGGGAGATACTCTTAGCTCAAAGGTGAAAATTGTAATCTGACCATAAATGAATAGTTGTGAGCTATGCTGCAGGTAATAGCGTCTTGGTACTGTAGTGGTCATGGGTGGCAAAACTCCCTGAATGCACCAGGCCTTTGTAAGTGAGAGGTCTTATTATTCAGAGCAATGAAAACTTCCTCTTTTGCAATTAAATCATTTATTTTTAATAGAAGAGACATACAATCACGGGAACAGGTTATCCAACTTTTTTATTGTCCTTCCTTAAATATCCGTAATTTCTGGTTTATTTTTGATAAAAATGATTGTGATGTAACATACATTATACATTTGTATACATCACACCACAGCTCAGGCCTGTGAATGTAGAGCGTTATGTTTGAAGATGATCCTAATCATGAAATGAAATATTTATAACCTATTCTTCAGTATTGTCATGTTCAAGTTGCCTGAATTGCTGGAAAATAAATGTCATATCTATATAGGACTGCAATGGCTTTTCTTTTACTTGATCACAAAGATAAGTAAGATAGACCCATTGAAAGGCAGATAGAACTTTCACTATAAAGGATTTGAAAAATATGGAATAATCCATCTCTACATTATTTTTTAAAATGCTCTACAGGAGGCATTTCTTTCTCTTCCTCTTTTAACTTTTCCTGTTTTCACTTTTCCTGTTTTCCCATTCTTTTCATGTACTTCTAATACATTAAATAGAATGTTATGGATTGAAAAATAAAGGTCTCTGTTATGGATGAAGTATTTTTTTCCATCAAGTTGTCTGAAGGTTAGACAGTCAACACCTACAAATTACACAGATGTGTCATATTCCTAAATGAATTGTATTATGCTGGCACACCTATGAATACTAAAAGAGATCTGCCACAAATCTGAGTATAAAATGCACCCCTCTAATTCATCTGGGAGTATACTGAATACAAGAACATTGTGCGACTAAAAAGCAACAACATGCTGTAGGTGATGTTCTTTAGCAATTAGTTTTTTATCTCTTTGTTCGAATAACAGCTCTCTTTCCAAATTTGCAAATAAGGGAGTCACTACAAATTGGTGACATTATTACACTGCTTTCATATTAAAAGCCATCCTCCTGTGTGGTGTATGAAGCAAGAAGTGAGGAAGGAAGATAACAGCAAGAACAGGCAAAACTCTGCTGCCCATTTTGAAGGCAACTCTTGCCTCAAAACATAAGGCTAGCTGTATGTTTTTAAAAGGTCCTCCTTAAAATATAATCTAATTCCCTATCATTTTCTGTGAATGATGAGGTAAGAAGCAGAGAAAGAGTTGCCATTTTATAGAAGCAACGAATGATAACATGTTGTGCAAGGGAACCAACTCTGGAATTGTTGATTGAGGAGCCAAGGCAGGGTGTTGATCAACCAAAACCACGATGGGGACAAAGGGAAGAGATCTTAGCAGCCTCAAAATTTTCCTACAAGCCTGGTAAGAGCAATAGTGGAAAAGGTTCCACCAAATCCAAGGACATTGACTGTTAGGATCAATTTAGTGGAGGAAAGACAGGGGAATGCTGAGATGCATGAACTAGCAGGTACCGGACTAAGATACTTTTTTTTAACATTATGGGAAGATGAGTAACAGATTGAAAATAAGATTTTAAGAGTATTTACTGGGACAGGTGGGTAGTGGAACACCTGAAGTGGTAGAGTTTTAAGGGTGATTAGAAGAAGGATTTTGGAAATTGACCAAGACTGGTGCTTAGGCAGGACAGGAGGAACGTAAATACAGATAAAATTGTTATTCAGTGTCTAGCACAGCTGGGCCCAAACCATTAGGTGCTACCCTAATGCAAACAATAAGCAATAATAATAGCTTGCCATAGAACTCCTCATACCATAAAATGTTAAACGCATGATGCCATTATGACTGGGGTTTCTTCTAATACATAGTTATTTCAGAAGAGGATAGCTTAATTTCCTCATTTTATGCCATTTTAACTTGTTAATTTAGTATTCAGCATGCTATGAAGTGTCCTTCTATTTCATATTTATTAGTGAAAGCTAACCTAAGGTGTCACAAGTTGTCATTTTGTGGTGGACCTGGTGAAAAGTAGATTCTATTTTCAACATTAAGCTCCAATGGCAGTACAGTAGCAAAATAATTAGAATGTATACATGAAAGCTGAAATAAAATGATACGCAGTGGGCCACTGCTAATGCATATGTTTCTATAGTAGAAATACATAAAGAAATATTATACACTAGGTAGTCCAAAGAGATTCTAGTCAATCTACCATGAACAAGAATCATAATTGCCATAAACCACAGTAAAAAGTGCACCTAGTCAGAGGTCACTTTGTAGCATGAGGAGGACAAAGATAATGAAGTGTGGTCAAATTGGAGAACCCACCCTGCAGGGCTTCGATTAGGGCACCTGCTAATTCTTTAATCTTTAATTGTGCATGTGTAAGGTGTATGCTCTGCCAAGAGATTCAAAGTTGCATTTTCTTCTGTGTGAATGTGTGAATCAATATTAGCGATTGAGTAAGACAAGCTCATCTGTTCACTCTGTCTTGAAACATGACTTATGTGGTGAGACTACATCTAGTGGGAGGGCAACTGAAATGCTTATAGCCAAATGAGTGAGAGCTTGCCAAACAGGTTTTCTGATCTGTAACAAAAGCATCTGGACAAGTGCTAGTGCTAAAATCATCATTTAGTTTGGGATCAAAGAGGTCTGCATTTACCATAGCTTCTGCTATTTTGTTTGCCTCAGCTGAGTTGTTAAGTGAAAATCAGCTGGGTCCATATGTCTTCTTGTTGTGGAGCCATGGAAGCAACAGTTTCATGTTTTAAGAGAAATGTTTCTAGACACCTGTGGGTCGCTGCTCACACATTTAAAAGAGAAAAGAAGGAATAATAAAAGAAGGGGTAGTTTTGTGCCCAAAATTTATGAAGCTGATATTTTCTGCGCTTACTCAAACTGATTTCCAGCACTTCATATTCCACAGACAAATATGCAACTGTGCAGAGCAAAGGCTTAGCCAGCCTCTGGACTGATCTTGTAACTATTTCAGGTTCTCAGATTTTGAAGAAGAATACTTATTTTCTGTTAGCTGATGGATGCTGCTTTGCTAAATTATGCCCTGATTTATAGAGAGAGAGCATTGAGGCAATCCCCCAAAACCAAAGATAAAGAAGAGTCGAATTCAGAGACTGTATGGGTAAGAGAACTACAAAAAGTCATTAAGTATGGTAGATTAAATGTTAACACAGCATACGAAACTCTCAGTCACTTTATATTCATTGACAGTTATTTGTCCATTCTATTTACATCTGTTAGGCCATCCACTTAAATCATGGCACATGGAAAAATCTGTCCTCTGAAGGCATGCTTTCTACTAGTGATGCTGATCTAGTTTCTTTTTTTGCTTAGAAGAGAATACATGACTGATGATTGCGAATTAAATGTAACCCAGTGAGTTGTCAGTGACAGATATGCATTACGTGCACTAGTACTAGTCCAGATGTCATTGCTACACTCTACTATTTTTCCTTTAGCAGCTTACGGCCCATAATTAAGGTTTAACTTTCTTTTTAACACTTTCAGATCCTAAGGAGCCATATAATAAAGTGAGTTATTTATATATTAAAGTTAGTTATTTGAGAAGAAAGAAGGTGTAGAGACATATGCTTATAAGTATGCAATAATTTTGAAAAAAAATACTATTTCTTAATAAATGGAAACAGTAATTTTGATGAGTATAACAAAAAAGGAAAAGAATGCCACCTCCTAAGACATGATAGATTGTAATTTGCTTTCTTTTCAAAATGTTTATGGGGTGAAAATCTAAGAGTAATCTATAGCCACAAGCACTACTCTCTGGATGCATCCACTTCAGCTCTAGTAGCTTCTTTTTCACCTTTTTTTTTAAACCTAGTTTCTTGATTCTATAGTATTAACCCCTATGTTTCCCAAATTGCACACAGCATTCTAACAACATGACTCCCACTGACTTTAATGAATCTTGATGCTGAGGATTATGTAGTTGACTGATGGCTGTAGTCTACACGTACGGTATGCAGTCACAGATCATTACACTGCCTTGTCTCTCTTGTGAGCTATAAGCAGGAGCTATAGTCTCTAGGCAATCAGCTTAATTTGCAATAGGTTTAATACAAAATATCATGAAACTGGAAGGAAGCATTATGCTTCCCCACCCCATGCTGAAAGGAGAAGACTTGATTTCATACTATCTATCAGAGGAAATCTACCTGCTCTCAAAAAAAAATAGCACTTCTTGTTTGCTTTTAATTGAGAAAAAGCTGAAGTTTTAGCCAGCCCAGCTCCCTAGGTCCTAGCAAATTCCTCTTTCTCTGATTGTGTGTTTACATTTTTCCAGTTAAAAGTTTTCAATTCTAGTCTAATCCACTATCAAAGGGTAATGTATTAAGAGAAAATGTATCAGAGTTGTATGGGTCGAGAGACTTTCCTGTCAAAAATGGGTAGGAAAGTGGTGCTTTGTCTGCCTTCCCCCACTGTGACACTGGGGGACAATGGGGAAGCAACGAGTACATCTGGAAAACAACCCCATGTTCTCAGACAGAAAGCCCGGCACATGGCTCTCCTGGGACTCTGGGAGAGCACCAAACTAAAATGATGGTCCTTCTCTTTCTCTTTTCTTTTTACATCCTAGGGTTTTTTCTACTATGTCTTGAAAAGAAAGTCTGGCTGGCAGCAATACTGTTCTCTTGTCTTCTTTGTTCTCCAAGGTAACAGCTCCTGACAGGAGAGGCAAGGTTGCAAGTAATGAATGAGGGCTGCAGTCATTTGGAGTTGGTGCATTACATGCATAAGATGAAGCCAGAACAAGTATCCTACTTGATCCTGGCACTTTTCCCTTGACATGGCTTAGTTACTTCAATAAAAGCACCTGAAGATTTGTATCTTTGGCACTAGCCCTTGTTCTCATAGGGGACTTTAACTTACCAAATGTCTCCTGGAAATACAATAGAGCAGAGGAGACAGTCTAGGAGGTTCCTGTGTGGAAGAGAACTTTCTGACACAGCTGGTGAGAGACCCAACAAAGGGAGATGTCCCTCTGGAACTGCTGTTCATGAACAAAGAAGAACTGATGGGTAACGTGATGGCTGGAGGCTGTCTGGGGCACAGTGGTCATGAAATGATACAAGTTTTTGATTCTCAAAGAAGGAAAGGGTTCAACAGAATACTTTGGCCTGTTTAGGAGACTGGTTGAAACAGTCCCTTCGGGAGGCAATCCTGACGGGCAAAGGAGTCCAGGAAGGCTGGACATTCTTCAAGAAGGAAATCGTGAAGGCACAGGAGCAGGCTGTCCCAATGTGCTCTAAGATTGGCCAAAGGGGAACAAAATCTGTTCAGCTGAACAGAGAGATGTGACTGGAACCTGGGAAAAAAAGTAGAGTTTATGACCTTTGGAAGAAAGGGCAGGCAACTCAAGAGAATGAAAAGGATGCCATGAGGTTGTGCAGAGAAAAACAGAAGGATCAGAGTCCAACTAGAACTTCATCATGAAAGAACTGCTGTCATGAAAGAAAATGCGAATTCCTTCTATAAATACATCAGCAACAAAAGGAGGGTTAAGGAGTATCTCCTGGATGTGGGGGGAAACGTGGTGATAAAGGATGAGGAAAAGACTGAGGTACTTAATGCCTTCATTGCCTCTAATAGAAAGACCAGTTGTTCTCCAGGTACCTAATGCCCTGAGCTGGAAGACAGGGATGGGGAGAAGAATGAAGCCCCCATAATCCAAGGGGAAATGGTCAGTGACCTGCTACACCACTTAGACACACACAAATCCATGGGGATGTGTGGGAACCACACAAAGGTACTGAGGGAGCTGGCAGAAAGTGGCACTGAGCCACTTTCCATCACTTACCAGCAGTCCTGATTAAGTGGGGAGGTCCCAGTTGACTGGAAGTTAGCAAATGTAACACCCATCCGCAAGAAGGGCTGGAAGGAGGGTCCACAGAACTACAGGCTTGTCAGTCTGACCTCAGTGCCAGGGAAGGTTGGACTCCATTATCTCAAAGGACAACCTAATGATTCGATGATTCTATGTTTCTACGGTGCTGTTAGATTTAAAAAGAGAATCAAAGGTATTTATTTTTGTCCTACTCTTCTCAGACAATTAAGCCTCTTTCTTCAGATTATAGTTTAAATCTCTTGCATTCTGGTCTCACATATCGGTTCACTAGCAGGAATGAAATAAGAAGGGTAACAGGAAGCAACAATATCCTTGTGCAGCAATATTAACAGTTTATTTAATTTTTAAATCAAAGTTGTAAAGAAATAGGCAAATCAATGTCATTATTGCTTCTAATGAATGATATGTGAGAAGTACATGTTTTTGTTGTACAAAACAAAGATCTTTAATTAGGACATCTTATGAAAGCATTGCAAGAAGGATGTAACTTTGGTTTCTGGCAGTGGAATAGTACCAAAGTGATCCAAAATACATTTAATATGAGTGTATGAGTTATTATTGACATTATACAAAAATTTGCAGAAAAGGACTCATAAATTAATAAAATTCTAAGCTGTTTGTAATTTAAAAGTGCAGGCAGGTAGTAGCTACATATATGGTCATATCCCTAATGCACATAAAATGCTAATTCATGTAGTTTGTATATAAATAATGAGTAATGATTATAATAAGCTGCTAATGAGGATATGATTAAACTTTGTTCCTATAAATAATATTAAGTAGTTAATTAGACCTTATTTAAGCATTAACGTCTAGACATATTCACACAAAAAAGTAAATATCTGCAGGCATGTTTAGGCTTGGTGTAATATGTCCAACCTTATCACATTTCAGAGCACTCTTGTAATTAGTGTGTATCAGACAGCACTGGGATAGGTGAGTGCAATTACACACACACATCACATGCTTTAAGAATTGGATATGACACGCAGTATGAGGAACCGAAATTCACACAGAAAATCTGTGGTGAATTAAAGGCAGCTCTCCTGGATCTCTGGCTGGAACTCTAGTCTTTGTAAGATCCTTTCAGACCAGCAAATACCTAGAAATATTTATAAAATTATAATAGTTATAAATCAACAAATTGATTTTAGATCTTGCACAGTATAATTCTTTCCATGTGTTATAAATATTGTCTTGTTTATACTGATTGAAGAAACACAGGAAGAAAATTCTTACCAATAGGGGTAAGTAGCTGCTAAGATGGGGTTCATGGGTTTATAAGAAATGGATTAGCAAACGAGCACAACTGTTTTATCCAATACTCTGTACCACACAGAGTTTCCTAGGATTGCATTCAGGAAAATGATGATGATGATGATGACGATGATGATTAGGAAGACAAAAACCTTGGCAATAGATTGTCTGGAAAATCTTTCTGTTAAGTTGGTTTAAATGTGTGCTTGGGTCAACTTGCCTGCCTCCTGGAGTCACTTTTCTGGACATCACACCTTCTTCACTTTTTGCCTCTGGAGTCTGAGGGGTGTGCTGCTGTCATTTGACTGCTTTCAGCATTGCCTTTCTGTGATGTTCTGTTGCATTTAGGCAGAAATCTCCCTTTAGCTCAAAAAGCTTTTTCAATGCAGGAAGTAAAGCCAAGACATCCTTTTAAATCTGATGTGTCACTTCCCTGCATCTGTCAGGGCTCTGTTACAGTGGGCTTTGTGAAAGGCCACTTTGGCTTCTCCTGAGGTATCATGTGCCTCCAGCTGTTGCATAAATACCTTAGCACCTTAAAGCCGGTGCTTGCTTATATGTCGCACTTATAGGTTTATTTATTCTTTCAAGTACCCACTTCAGATTCTCCTGCAAGTCCCACGCTGCATCACTGAGGTCTGTCTTAAGGTTTCAGAAGTATCTCAAGGGCATGTGCAGAATGCAAAAATTTACTGAAAATTCTGAAATTTTTCCTTCATGTCTACCAGTCTGGGCAGTAAGTGGCAATAGATACTGACTTCTTCCAAGTGCTCTGCTCAGTGGTTTTGGCTCAGAGCAGATCCTAGGTTTACCTGAAGACTCTCTAACTATTTTTTGGCTGCTGAGTTACTCAGTCTTAGTTTCAATGAGCATAATAACATCTCTTGTTTGCAGCCTTGTCAGCTTTTTCTTCACCAGCCTCATCACAGCTAATGGTTCTTTGCATTTCAGTAGTTCTGCCTTGACTTTGCCCTCAGAATGTCCTGAAATATGTCCTTAGGTTTCAATTATTCACAGACCCCCAGATGAATTCTCTGTTTTTCTCTATATGTTGTAAGTATAAGTTTGTCCTGAGATGAATCTGCTATCTATTTCCCAGATGGGTGATAGATGTCCCACCCCTGGAAACATTCCAGATCAGGTTGGATGGGGCTCTGAGCAAGCTGATATAGTTGAAGATGTCTCTGCTCACTGCAGGGGGCTTGAAGTAGATGATCTTTAAAGGTCCCTTCCAATCCAAACTATTCTGTGATTCTATGATGTTATGATTCTATGAGTTGCTCTGCCTTGTTGCTGAAGTAGCCACTGATACTGTCTTATTTCAACAGCTATATGCTCCAAGTAATAACATGGCCTGCTTCAGGACTTTTCTTATTGACAGCCTGCATGTATCCAGTGCCTCAGGAAGCTTTTACTAAATATAATCAGTCCTTTGTCACATTTCTAAAGTCTGGTATTAGCACTCAGATGTGGTGCTGGAGCTGTGCTGCAATTGGCTCCACAATTCAGCTGGACTATTGAACAGCAATAGGCTGCTGATTATTTAGTAACCCAACCAATATGGCATCTTTCAGTTGGCAGCCGTCTTCTGCAATGTGTTTATATATTTGAATCAGCACATAACTTTAAATTTGCCGAAGTCACTTTGCAGACAGTCTTCTCTGTATTGGAAATCATTGTTCCCAGTCACTGCATGTACTGCCATTTCCATTTTCTCCACTAACAGTGAGATTAGGACATACTTTTTTTTTTTTTCCACTTCTCTTGACTGAATTCTTATAGGGATGAGCATTTTTATTTGTGTATTTGTATCTGCTTTACAGAAAATTTATGCTGCTTTTAGACCATTGCACTCTAAATCCTTTCTCTTTTTCTTTTAAGGTTATTCGAACCTATATGCTTGTTCTGTGCAACCAGCTGTCGCTGTTTTGATGCTGGGCATTTCAGCAATCCACATTTTTTGCAGAAAGTCCTCTAGGATTCAGAACTTATTCCACCACTGTCTCCCAATGTCTCAGCCTGCCACAGGAAAACCTGCTTTTCCTTCAGAGACAAGAGTAACTCAGCCACAGATCTAGAGTTCCTAGCTCTGCTATTTAAATGTTTGTCTTGCTTGAGATTTCTCAGATTCAGGTAAAGAACTTACTCTGTCACTCCATATTGGTAATATATTACCTACCAAAACTTGCCACTGAATCATATTTCATGTGTTTTTCCACTGTGACAGTGTTATTCCAACATGCTGACGTCTGGGTAGAGACTCAATTCCCATTGCCAGTATTTTCATTCTTGTGTAAGGATATTGTAGAAATCCTTGTAGGATATTGTAGCAATTTTATGGGAGGATGTTTCTGGTGGTACTGTCACGCTGCCTCTTTGGTTTTGTTTCTATCCCCTGTTTGCCTGCACACCAGGCAGTTTGCTGCAGTGAGACTCAGTGGCCTGACTGCTGCCAGCACATCTCACACACTGCCTGCTAAGTCATGGAGGCCTCCAAGTTTCCCACCTCACCATGACAAGTCATCTCCACAGAGATGCTATAAACATAACCAGAACTTGGGGCTGGCCTTCCCTGAAACACCCCTAAAATTCCTCACACCAGCTGCCTAAAGTTCCTCCCAGGACCATGACATTTTCCACAGGCAGATGCTGACAAGTAGATTTGTCTGTAATGCTACTCCAAACATAATTATCTTACTTGAGAGATGAGGAATACAGAGCTATTTGGTCAAAAAGATCTAGCATTTCAAAATACAAGTACTGAAGTGGAGAGAGTAGAAATCTCTTTTATAACTCTAGCTTCTATAAACTGAGATGAAAAGAGACTTATTTTACTCACACTCCCAAGGAGGTCAGAGAATGGGTGTATTTGTGTCTATCAGTTTGTATCTCCCTGCTAGTAACTTGTGACCTCATTAGTTGATTTCAGTCAAATTTGACTGAAGGGTACCTTTACCCTTCATTCTTGAAAATAATTAAATCTGCATTTTAAAATAATTAATTAATATAATTAGGTGATAATTAATGAAATAATAAATCTATACATTTTATGAAATTGTGTAACCACAAAGGGAAAAAAAGCATTCCAGCATTCCCCACATGGGAAAGAAGAATTGCCATGTGAGCATGAATATCTTTTGCGTGCTCTAGACTGACAAATCTGCAAATTAGAAGTACAGTTTATAAATTATAAACATTTTAAAATATATATATAATTAAAACAAGATAAAAACTGGTGGGAAAACATGTTTCTTGAGTTCAGGACTCACAGGAGTATTGTTAAATATTGTCCTCTTCTTTTCAGCACTCTTTCCAGGTTTGTCTGCATGAGGGACTTGTGGAAAGCTTGGACAAGTTAGCATATTAGTGATAATAGTCAGCTGCGAATGATGTAGAATGGACAAGTGCAACCATTAGAGTACAAAAAATCCTAATTGCAGGTACAACTGAAGGACTTCTGCATTATGTCCTCAGTCTTCTGTCCACCTTTGAGCATCTGAAAAAGGATTCATTTTGTCTGGTTGCCTAACAGAGTAGATGCAGTGACACGGGATATCTTTTTCAGTGCTCTTATACTCCTATTCCCACTGACCATAACTAACTGACACAAAATCAAACGGGCTTTGTTTATGCCAAAGACTTTTTGTCTGTTCAGGCTGTTAAACCATGCTTAATGTCAGTGTAACTTCACTAATCTTTTAACATGATGCCATACTCTAGAAAAGGCTGCTTTCCTGTTAGTATTTACAATGGATAATAATTCTCAGTAATTCATCTCATATAAAACTGGACTGTGAATGGAACATATTTAATACAAAAAAAAACCAAAAAATATCCTTGCACCTCAAAGAATATTTGGTGATGAGATTCACACTGCTTGTTTTGAAAAATGAGACTCAGTCAAAACAGCTACAAATATAGACCACCTATTTCATGTCTGCAGAGCTGCTGAATCTGCTTTGATTTTCCGTTCCTTGCCTCAGAATAACATACTGGAGTTTAACCTTCATTATATGATTATGTCTGTACTTCTCATGGTAATTAAGTGACCTTCCAGAACAGTGAACAAAACTTTCAGGCTGAGAGATTAATTCTGAGAGGTGTGAACTTTTCTGTTCATCCCAATCGATGTTAACTCTGAAGCCTTACAGATAGCTTACATTTCAGTCTCATTAACTGTTTCACTGCTGATCACTTTGCATGAAAGGCTCACTAACAAAACTGAGCCACAAAAGTGTCTTCTCCCAAATGACGGAGAGCTCCAGACCCACCAGATCCTCTTATCTGCAGCATCTATAGTTTATAGCACAGTAGTTTGGTACCAGAACAGGAGTCTGCAGCATACTGAAGACCAAGACCAAAAAGGTGGTCTTCACCAAAATGTGAGGAAACCACAATAAATGGAATTTCATATTAAAATAAATAAAACAGGAGTTTCTGTCCTGAAATTATTGTTCATGCTTGTATTTAATTCAAGATATATCTTTCTTAAATGTAAAGGAAGCTGTTGCAGAATTTCTAGACTCAGTCTGCAGGAATGTGAGAGGAGCCAGAAACACTGCAGCACAGCATGGGTCCAGCTGGAAAAAGCATACATTGAGCCCTGATCTTAGCTAAGCAGATTAGCACCAAGATAGAGCCAAATCACTTTTACATGTTATTCCAATTAGAAGCTATTCAGAAAAGTAAGAAGGTGACTTTGTTTCCCATCTTAATGGGGCTGAGCATATTTAACTCCTGGAAATACTCAGCACTTCATAGCAGCAGCCCCTCTGTTACTTTTTGTGCCTCACGGTCAAGGGCTTGTCTCCGCTTTTAAGTTATGCCAGGGTGAAGTTGAGGAGGAATGTGAAGCATCTGAAATAGCTGGTGGTGTAACCCCTCTTGCTCAGTAGCATTCTGGCACTGCAGATAAACAACCACCAAAGCTCGTCCTCAGAGGCACTGCCACGTCCACCGCTCACCCCTGCAATGCCCAAGTGCCGAGTGCCGCAGGGCAGAGGTTTGGGACACTGGAAGTGTTTGGAGGTGCTCAGCCCACTGCCACTCCAGCCAGGAATCTGGTGGGTATAACCACTCAAACATTCCTTCCAGCTTGAGAAGAGTGTGGGGTGCTTATGGCTGTGATAAGGTCGGGTTAAACAGTTCTCAGTTGGGAAGGAGTGGACGGAATGGGCTTGCTGAAATCTAAGCACTGGCTTATGAAATTTCTGTTGGCGCTGCTGGAGCTAGTCAGCATTATATAGTCCCTGGATCATCAGGGACTTTACGATCTGTCTTAGTCTATTTGTGTGCTAACAATAACTTTGGCTGCTAGTTTCATGAGCTCTGCTCTTTGCAGGAAACAGTAAACCGTGCCTGAAAATCAGTATGTAAAATACATTGTAAGGGAAGGGAATAAAACAGGGCCACACAAAAAAAAAAGAAGTGACAAAAGGCTGTAGGAGATTAATAAAATTTAACTGGCTTACAAATAGAAAGAAATAGAATTATTAAAATAAAACTTAACTGAAATGAGTTTTTAAAAAATTTTCATATCTCAGATCTGCAAGGTTGTATTTGCTGACAAGTCTGTAGCTTATTATTTTTATATTTTTGGGTTTCCATCTCTTTATATCAATCTGGTGAAAGCTTATTAAACTCTTATTTGAATTTTTGTATCTCTTTCTGCCTAAACCTTTACAGTGACTCACATAAAAAGCAATATTTTAAAAATCCATATATAAAAGCTAGAATAGTAGCCCAAGTTTTAGTAATATATTTTGATTTTATCAGGCCTTACTAAGCGAATGATTGGGAAACAAAGTGCTGTTTCTTCTTGAATATTTAGATGAAGCGAGTATATTTTGTGGCTTCTGTGGAGAAAACAGGATTCTACTGACACTCCAGCCTGAGAAGTCTGCTTTGCACTTGGGTTCTTTTGGAGATAAGTTGTTATAATTAACTGCTCCTGCATAACTCAGCTGCTTGTCAAATGTTGTTCTTTTCCAGTCTTCTTCATCAAATCTCAATGGAACAGACAGTTCATCATCCTGTATGTCCATATTTGTTGTTTTGCACTCACAGTGAGTAAATGTATTCAAAGGTTTTGTGAAATATGAGTCTATTCATTCTGTATTATCTCAATGAGGCACATCAGCACAGGTAACTTGTTTTCATGTGCAGATTTTATAATGAGAAAGTGTTTGAGGAAATTTGGCTTGTTTGCAGTCATAAGGTTGGCTTAGGCTAAGGTGTCTCATGTTTTTGTCCATTTTTTTTATTCAACCACTGCATGATTCAGTACTTCACCTGATGATCGTGCTAGAATGCTTGGGTCTTCTTGAGAATAAGATTAAGATTCCATGGAACTATTTCTCCATTGAAGAATGATTTCTTTGTTTCTTAACTTTCTTTACTAAAATCTTATCAATGTCAACAGTGACTCACTCAGACTTTGTCATTTGTCTAGCAGCATTGGAATGATGTTGCAGTATAGAAAAATTCACATTCTTTGGCATATTCTACCAATCCATGGGATGGTAAAATGGGAGAAATGCCAGTTATTTGGGGTGGCCACTGCAGTGATATCCAGCAAATTTCCTGATTTCCAAGAGGCTGAAAAGTTTTCAGTGCTAATAAGATTCATGCTTCATGGTCAAAAGACCTATCTCTGCTTTTCTTCGCAGTCCTTCACGAACTCTGCAGATTAACATTAAATTTTTCTTTTACATTTGGGCTGCCATTCAAACAGGTTTACAGATTATTATTTGTGGTGTTTGACCACTATTTGAAACAGCCTTTTCTTGTTCCATATTAGCTTCATAGCATTTCAGCTCTGGACAGTCTGAAATATGACATGGCTGCCTTTATGTGTGACATTATCTGGTGTCTTCAACAAATTAGTTACAGTGTGCTTCAAAGGCAAATGGACTGTCCTGCCAAAAGGACATACATGAGCATCTGCTTTTGTGAATTTCTTACAAGTTGTCTAATATTTCATCACAGGTTCTTTTTAGCCCCTGCTCTTAAACTGGCATAGAGGCAACTAAGTTGATGCTGGCTGTCGGTTCTAAATTGCTATGAGGTCAAGATTCTCATGTTGTCTGTCCTGTCAGGCGGTTCTGGATAGAAAATTTACTAAGTACGTATTGATCATTTTCTTGTAGTATTTGTCTAAAATACAACACTGAAGCTTCAACAGAAAGCACCAGATATGTCGAAAAGCTGTTAGCAGAATTGTGTAGAATGCTGTGCGGTGGGCATTTTCCACGTTGAGTTTCCCAGCTTTGAAAAACAGATTAAAACTTTCCCATTTAAGAGCAATTGGAAGTAATTCCTTTTCCTATCAAACACATTTGCATGGGTCTGCTATTTGGTGTGACTGTCACAAATTTAGATGATGACAACTTTTACCAGAATGATTCGATTTTCGAAATATCCTGTGTGCACTTAAATTACCAGATGANCGTTTTTAAATTACATTGCTACATTTTCCAGAAATACTCAATATTGTACATGATTTTAAAAGATCACAGTTGACTGATATATAGGTTTTATTGGTAAACTGTCCTTTTGGATAAACATATTTTTCTGTAGTAGTGTCACTTGTATTTGAAGGGCTGTATTCCTAAGTAGGTAAGAAGAAGAAGAAGAAGAAGAAGAAGAAGAAGAAGAAGAAGAAGAAGAAGAAGAAGAAGAAGAAGAAGAAGAAGAAGAAGAAGAAGAAGAAGAAGAAGAAGAAGAAGAAGAAGTATTAATACAATACCCATAGTAATGAATGAATTTAAATACTTTTTAAGTCACAGCTATTTCTGTCTAAAACTCTCCTACAGAATCACAAAGAATTACAGAATGGCTGAGTTGGGAAGACACCTCTAGAGATCATCTAGTCCAACTCCCTGCTCAAACCAAGATCAAGTAGAGCACGCTTATCAGGACTGTGCCCAGTTGAGTTTTTAATATCTCTAGGAATGTAGACTCCAAAGCCTCTCTGTGCAACTTTATTTGGTGTTTGACTATTCTTGTAGTAAAAGGACTTTTCTTATGTTTCTCTGGACCCATCAGGGCCCATGGATATGTGTGTGTATAGTTTGTTTAAGTGTTCCCTAAACTGAGCCTCCTACACTGGGGGTAAGTCTTCTTTGCTCCAGTGTCATGGACTTGGGATTTCTGAAGGTCAGTCTTCCAGTAAAGGCAGAGGGAAGGAGACACCAAGTGCCTCATCGTTCTTCCTGTCCCCAGGTACCCTGCCCTACTCAGCCACGAGCCTACATACTCCACTATGTTCCATTTGCAGCTGGTAGATCTGTGGAAACCCTTCTTGTTACCCTTTGTATCACTTGCCAGATTCAGCTTTGAATGGGCTTTTGTTTTTCTAACCCCATCCCTGTACACAGACCCTCTCCAGTCAGCTTCCTCAAGGGAGCTTCAGTACATGGGCTGCATAGCTGTCCTTCTTTGTGAGACTTAACCAGCCTTTTAAAGTCTGGTTTTCTTGATACATTCACCTCTTGAGACTCTCATGATATGTCATTTCCAATTATAGAGGAGGAATACCATGATTTCTTTTCAAAGGATGAAAAGGTATGTCTAGCATGTTTGAGGGACCTGGCCACCAGAGAAGTTAAGACATTCTGTGGAGCACAATGTGCCTTCCAGTAGGGTTCAGGGAATTTCACAATTTCTGCTAAAAATGATGACTGCATGGAGAGGTTTATATTCTTGGAAAATGTAATCACCTCATTCGTCAATGAAAAATGAGGGGTTTTGAAAAACTGAATTTATTGTGAATGCAGTGCCCTGGAATTAAGAACACTAACTGCCTGCTTCAAGGGACTGGAAGCAAAGTGTGTTCCTTTCACAAGGTAAAGTATAGCCCTTGGACAAGCTGCATTTCTACAGAATGTAATATGAGCCTTGTACCCCACCTTGCTTCTGAGGTCACTTGTTCTTTTCATATGAAGATGCCGCCCTATAAGCTTGGGAAATCCTGTGTCACAAAATAGCTGTGGGTTGGCCAGAGACTATAAATTATGTTTTGGAATTTGGGGTGTTATCCAATATGAATGAGACCATTCCTTTTATATAAACAACTTTCTATTTTTTTTCCTATCCATTATGCTGGTGCTAAATATATCATACTAATGGGCTCTGTAGGCTTGCAGTGGATTTCCTCTTGTGACTCAATATTTTCTCTATTAATTTATTTTTTATGTGTTTCCACTCCTATTCCTAGCAGCACAGCATGTGCTTACTATAAGAAAGAGAAAAAGATAAAGGTAAAGATAAAGAAAAAAGAAAAAAGAAAAAAGAAAAAAGAAAAAAGAAAAAAGAAAAAAGAAAAAA